>JBAIZL010000001.1:180929340-180999340 GCA_036971475.1 Prosapia bicincta
CACAAGCTGATATCGGAATTGTAAAACGTAGTCAAAGCCTTAGGGAACAAAAATTGAAAATGAGTAACCTAGAACCATTAGGGCAAGTAATTGAAACGCCAGTCTAGTTTACAGATACTAGTAGTAGTTAGTAACATGCTGTGCGTGCCATAGGAGTGTCCCTTGATAACTTAATAAATATGTCTCTTGTATTATAAACCCCTTCTGGCTAAGTGTTGCGTCTCAGGGTGTCCTCAGGGAATCAAAAATTGGCAAATTGTGCGCAAAAAGTTTCCGAAAAAGTTGTTAAAGAAAAAAAATTGCTACATTTTTCATAAACATTATTACATGCAAACTCCCTCCAGAGATATAAAAAATCGATTCACGTAAGACTTTTTCACTAAACTCAGAAGCTTTATCCGGTCGATATTAGTAACGGAGCTAATTTTTTATGTTTAATAATGCAATTGTGGTAGTAATGGCTCACTAAATTATTGCAGTTTTCATCTGTGTCTAATTTTAATTACAAATTTCTTGCTGTATAGCAAAGCTGTGACCCGGCAGTAAAGTGTTTCCGGTCTGAAATAGTTTATATTATATCAAGGCCACTACATCATTATGTAGTAGCATGTTACTGTACAGCTGTGACTAATACTGGCAGCAAAGTGCTGGTATATATAGGCAAACGTTTATTCAAGGAAATCATTTTATGAACGGAACACGCATATTTGTTTATTAACAGGCATACTAGCATGCATCTAAGTCTTAACTTAGCAATATGAATAGACATTACTTTTAGTTGAAGTCCGAGTAATTGATTAGTTGAAATGCGCGTATTTGGTTAGTTAAAGTCGGTGTATTTAGATTATTTCAATGTCGCGTATTTAGTTAGTTGACGGCTGCGTAAATTGTGTGCATATATTTTGGTTAATGCATTTTTTAGGTTTGATAGGTAGCTGTATTGGACGATTTGTTAATTACGTTAATATTTAGGTCTCAGTATTTTATTAAATTTATAATTTATTTAAATATAATCACTACCTCATATTACTATCGTTTTTTAAATTACACTTAAATTTTAAAACGATGTTTAGGTAGACTATTAGAATTATAATAAGATACATACATACATACAAATATTTATTTATATATATACACAGATTATAAGAAAAAAATATGTACGGTATTGGTATAGATACAATTTGTAGTTGTTTCCAATTACTTTATGGTTTTATGAAAAGAAATGTGACCATTTATCTTCTTTATAACAATGTATTTTAAGTTGTAGTTCCTTGATGAAAGACTAGTTTACCTTTTACTTTGACTAGTTTACTTTATATTAAAGTATCAGTATGCTGTTTACATCTAGAATCATTTTTAAAAACTGTTGAAAAATAATCAATTTATTATATTAATTATCGTTTTGTAACTACACTTTTTTTATTCAACACGATGTTTAAATATTTATTACGTTAGTTATTTAAGTTTCAATATGTTGTTAAATCTGCAATTGTTTACAAAAATAATCATTGTATTATATTTTTTATAGCTTTGTAATTACACTTAATACTCAAAAAAGTGTTTAAGTATACTATTTACAATTATAATAAGATACTTTACGATCTATGGTCTAATCAAACCTAATAATATTCCTGCATTACATTTACTTTAACATCGATGAAGTTAAACCGTTGCATTTTGAGAAATAAACCGTTGCATTATTACTACCTTTTTAAAGGTAGTAATAATAACTACTAAGATAAGATATTTATAGATATATTACTTCCCATTTATTAACTTCAAGTTGTGCGTTGAACGCCTGCGGAGCGGCATGACGATAACCCGCAAAAATTCCTTTCAGTTGAAGTCCGTGTGTTTGGTTATTTGAAATGCGCTTATTTGGTTAGTTAGAGTTCGTGTATTACGTTTATTTGAATGTCGTGTATTTGGTTAGTTGACAGCTGCGTATGTTGGTGGGGGAAGGTTTAGTAACACTTTTCCTCAGTCTAGCAAAACACACGGTGAAAGATCACACAAACTATTAGGTAGTAACTAATTACTATGCAATGTATTACATTACTAAATTAATTAGTATTTTCCTAAAAAACCCTAAAAAATAGTTTAAAAAAAATATGCAATGGACTCGTATATTTTACAGTTTTTCTACCTATTTCTGGTTTTATATTTTTGTTTGTTTGTTTTTGTTGTAGAATGCTCCTATTTTTAAATAACACATATAGAAAACTGAAAGGAAATTGAGTATCGCCACATAATGTATATAATGCCAAAACTACATTCTAGAGTTTTACGACTTGCGATGTATTTTACAAAAACTACTTTGCCCTCATAGTGCTAAAAGTAAATTTATATATTGGGATCTGAATGTATTGATGACCGCTTGAATGCGGGGGGTTGGGGTTGTATGGGCGGTCCAAAAATACTTTTGAAATCTTAAAAGAAATATAAGTTGTAATTGTTTATCATACACAATTTTAATCATATCTAGTGAGTAAAGGTAATCCGTAAATATTAACAATTGGTTATAAAACTCACTCATATATAAATGCATATTTGTATATATTATATTTATTATTATCGAAAGCTTGTTAATAAATGTTAAGACACCATCTCTTACTATTTCTTGCATTTTCTAGCCTTGTCACTTTAATTCATAACACTCTTTTCAGAATCATCTTTCTTTCTTTCTTTCTCTCTTTCTGGCTCACACATTACAGGTTTTCCTTAGTTAAAGTGACAGCGTTACCCTGTAAGGCATTGGGGGTGAATTTGATTTTAACTGGGTTCTGGAAAAATTTCACCCACTTATTTCGAGAAACATTTTAATGGTAAAGTAGGTTGTGATCAAAAAAGGTTTGCGGTACACAAAACTCCTTAAGGAGAAACTGTCTGGCGTGGATCAAGGATGAGAGGTTCTGCAAAAGTAAATGACAAGCCCCAGTCCGAACGCTAAAGACTAATATCAAAATAATTTTTTGGTGAATTTTGAAAAGAGAAAAAAATAAAACTATTGAGGAAACCTATTTCAAAATTTAAAACATTTTTTCTGGTAATATTAACTATTGGTCTGGATATAAAAAGTCTGGAAACAGCATGAATGTTATTTAGTTTAAGAATAGGAATTGTGGAAACAATTGTTTCTTTTTTTGTAAAAACTCTCTTACGGAGTAGAATAAACGGTTTGATTATTCTACAGGTTTATTTTAAACTTTATTATAAAACGCTTACTATAATATTTTATGCATAATAACTTTAGCGGCTTTTAATATGTGTAGAATAATATTTCAAGACACAAATTAATTCTTAAGAAAATAATAAATATAACGTTTTACCCCAGTGCGGTTCCTCAACTTGTTTGTTTTCCTTAAAAGGATTTATAGTCCAGAGTTCCATTGTTACAGTTGTATAACAGATCTCGACTTCTAATAAATGTGGGACAGCATCAGAAATATATCTTTTAACAATGCACAATACAATTTCCATTCATTTCTGCACGTTTTTATTTCAGTATGTTTTTAGGAATATAAATATTTCTTTATATTTATTTAAAACTTTTAATAATTGTTCATATTTATCTAAAAATGTTAATATGTTTGTAGTAATAGTAAAATCGTGGAGAATACTTTACACTCGGTTCTTGAAGTTTTTCATTAAGTAAATAAAACCTCTTAAACCATATAAACCTTTTATTTATGTCCTAATGCAAATCTCGATTTTTGATTAATCATCTTCAGAGGAAATTATTAAAAGACAAACTCTCAAAGACGATTGATTTGTAATTGAAATATAGATCAGGAAAAAATTAAAAGTTTTATTAGCTATGGAGATTTTATTTAATAATAATAATAGAAAAACACAGTTTCACCAAGCTATTAATAAAGTTTGTCGCTTCATACATTCTAAGTTGTAGGTCACCAGGGGTAATCTTAAAATTTAAGTAGAATAATATTAAACATAGATAAAATTTTATCAAACATAAATATTTTAAGGGTATTTTATTACAGTTTGCCTTTCTATTAGTTGATATATATTAAATTTTGATAAATTAAAATAGTTTGATTTTATGATTTTTGGTCGATTTTTTTAGGAAAAACTAATAATGAGTTTGTAAGAAATGAATATTCATAAAACGAAAATTTGTTTTATGAAAGTTGTATAAAACGAAAATTTTAGTAATCATAATCTGTTTCGGCAACTATGTTGCCATCATCTCAGATTGCCTACACTCAATCATTAAGCTTATTCACTAATGATTGTAATATGGTTCTAGTTTAATCCAGGTAAGGTTTGTTAAGAATAGGTTATGACCAATAAAATTTCTGTTTTCAGAAAAGGTATTTACAATTGTGCCTTATTATATATTTAATAACACAAGCTAAACTCTAATTAATTATTTTAACGAGTTATTATTGGAAACCTTCATTATTTTAAAACCTAACCCTTTTTGAGAATTATTATTAAACCTATTAAAATAGGAATATCATTTCTACTTTAAGGCTGGACCCCATGTACAGGGATGCAAATTTTCCGTAGTCCGTTACGTCTTAGTGAGTAATGATGTTTACGACAACCATTGACAGAAAGAGAGGTGAGAGAGACAAAATTAATCATAGAGGTAAAAGAATTGAACATATAGTCTAGTATTTGCAAAGAATGAGGTGTCATTATGTCACATTGTTACGTTTATGTGTGTAATGAAGTGCGTGAACTTCCCCAAGGACTGTGATACCAAAGTGTAGAAGATAAAATTATCTGAAACTTGTATCAGCGTAAGGAAAGAGGCCAGGTTTTGGAGTCTGGATATTTAGGTAAAATTTTCCAGTGAGTAAGTTGTTATGGAAAAGTAATAACTTTCTCTAAAGCCTTCTGATATGGACATAGAGTCTTGATTCTGAAAGGCCTATGCAAGGCAATTGTAGGATTTTCAAAATTTTTCTAACAAGTTCTATCTATTACTCTCAAGATTCATATGCAACAGGGGAAGTATGTTTACTGCTTGTACAATTCTTTAACCTCATCTTCTTCACGTTTACCCTACTTTATCTGTAATCCTATGAAGCATTCCAGAGAAATTTTACCGTTAAGGTTTAGGTAATTGTAGATAACTGGATATATATTTTAATAATTGGAAAAAAAACGCTGCAACATATATTGCATTAGTAAGGTACGAAATTTTATCAGAACGATGTTTTGGGAGTGTCATGGCATTGAATTCATATTCTCTATACATATTAGAACCATATACTCATTATTTGATTGAGGGTACTCTTCCATTGTTTCAAAGTTTTAATAAGTGCATCCGATGAGACTGAATATTATATACTCAGTGACGCGTTACACAGCAAAGACCTGAAGAAAACAGGACAATTACGAGAAGTTTCACGCTACAAAATCTGGGCACCACAAACTATGTGGAATCTTGCAGGTTCCAGGATACATCACGAATTAAAGGTAGTCGATTTCTTCTTGTTCCAATCTATAAATTAGTAAATTCACGTATTTTTTGGGGAAAATGATAATCCACATACATCTTTTAAATTTAAAAACTGTAATGAAAAAACTATGTTATCAAAATAAGAGCTTTATTTATATTAGTAGTGAAGAAATACTAGGGAGGAGAGGCGCCATTTTAGCCTGACGTCAGCAAAGCGAAAGTTGCGAAATATCTAGTTGATATATAAACATATAAAGTGGTCAAAATTATGAAATATTTGCCTAAGGATTAAATATATTACCGTAATTATGATTCAGGAACAGATAAATTTGTTTAAACAATAAAATAGGAAAATTAATACACTAGCTAGTTTTGGATTAAAAAAAATATAAAAATTAACCGAGTACAAAGGGTTGCAAATGAAACGGGTTAGAAATTAACAAATAAAATTAGAATAAAAACAAATGTCAGAAGTTCTAATAATTTATGTAAAATTAATTCTTAGATTTACAGAAAATAAATAATTAACCAATTGTTCGAAATAAAATAACCAACAAATAGTATTATTTCAATATTAATTGATAAACTAAATTTGGTATGATTTCTATATATATATATATATTATATATATATATATATATATATTCAGACATAATTACCTCATTTTAAACATCTTATTATATATATATATATATATATATATATATATATATATATTTGTTGTGAATATTGTGTATATTATTTTTTGTGAATAATAATATGTGAAAATATAGGTGCTTAATATTTTGTCATGCAACGGCAACATAGATTTCCGGAGGACCTTAACTCAATAAATGAAAAACGTTTACATTTTTGCATATACCTCACTGGGCGATGTACCACTACTTGTCGGACAGCTATTCGGGTGCACCCTTTCCCGCACTTATCATTTACATAAGGAACGTAAGAGAAATTACATATAATTCAAAATGTCACTATTAATGCTAATAGTATCTTCGCCACACGACGGGAGAAACAAAGAGAGAAAAGTCTAAGTCACGTATAGCGTAACGAGAAATATGTTTGATCTAAACCGAGCCTTGCCTAGAACTCACGAGAAACTACTTAAAGTCGAGAGTGACGGGAGGGATGTCCTTTAACCGACGTCTTGAACGGAACTTGGGCCGTACCGAACCTTGTAAGGGACAAAGGTTGGCCGATAAGGAGTCCCTCTCTGAAGCATTTACACTGTTTTTTAAATTATATTTAATTTAAAGAAAAGTACGTAACAATAGGGTATAATTTTTTATTTTAAATAGGTGTAACATTCAGGTAGAATGTGATTTATTTGCATTGTGATTTTTCTCATGATATTACAAATGTTAATATGTTTCTCTTTTCAGGGATATTTTGTGTATTGTTCTGTAAATTAAATGTAACAGTAAATCATAAGTTGGCAATAAATAAATGTATGCTAAAATTTAGTATATTTTTCAAAGGGTTATATTTGAAACTAAAGGTTTAAAAGATATTAAAATACTCAATTATCTAAGCTTGGGCAAAGTCATTAGAAATAAATAATAAGTACATTTTTATATGAGCTATTGTATTTTAGTAAATCAGTAAACTCTAAATAGTTTTGTAAGAAATAATTTTTTTTTAATCAAATAATCCATGCTGATGCAAATTTTTATATAAAAATGAAAACCAGTTTCTTTTTCCTCACTTGCAAATAGAGTGTAAATTTATTTATTATACAATTTTCTCACACACATTCCGACACCCTGGTCAATAAGCTGAAGTGCCTAAAAATAATGCATACTCCGAGAAACAGTACCCAGAGGTTCTCCTCCAGTTAGGTTTATAAAAATAAAGTACAGTGGCTGGTTCGGTGGCAGTTTTTGGCAAGCGTTAGCACAGAGCTGCCTTCGGTAGGCGATGTTTGTTGAACATTTTTATCTGCGTGTCGGTGGTTAGGGCCATCACAAAACACATAGAGAGAGATATATATAGATGAATAGTATAAGTCTATAAAAAATACCATTTGTATAGAATATTATTTTAAAAAATATTTATGTTTAAATGGCCGACACACAGTGTTTCAGTTAGACGATTAACTTCACTTCCTAAAACTTCAACACTTGGACTGTTCGGACAGCCTAATCTAGACTTACTACTCCCTAGCTTACAGCTATTTAAGTAGTTAATTATAATAGTTCTAAACTAGTTTTAGGTACACTAGCTGTAACGTGCGATTAATAATTATGAAAAATGCAGTTATATAAGGTCAGATAATTTTATTTAATTTGTCTTATAACACGGAGTGGCAGTGACGGGTTGATTAAAATGTTTCAAATATAACGGGATTTATGCAGTACGAGTGGTGAGTTAATCAGCTCCTTTTATTCTTCTCCAGAAAACAGATGCTCGGCTGAAAATAGTCATTTCTAAAAATATAACTGCAAAGGGTTTACCAATTTTGAACTGAAATCACAGATTTATAAAATCTTCAGAGTATAGTGGTTTTAGGTAACAACTGTTAAAGCAAAGAAAAACATCAGTAAAATAGTTTCTAATCAAAATGAAATATTTAAACAGTTCAGAGAACTACTTTTACAGGGAATCATGCTAATAAGATCCTTCTTACGTAATGAGCTGATGTAGTTGCTGCAATTAATGAATTCTACGAACCGAAGAGGTTTTCATACAGGTACATCTAAATTAGCAAAAATATTAGTCGTACTAGTAATTACTTGGAATAATTTACAAGTGGTTTATTATTAATAAATGGTACACACAACAAACCTTCATTACACATATTTTTGCTTTAGTCTTACAAAGTATTCATCCTCAGAAAATAGACAATACATACTCTTAAGAGGATGCTTTACCATTTTTCTGAGAGTGGTTACTCTATAGCAGAAATTTACATTGAACTGGGATGAAAATATTTGTGGTTAAAGGTTTAATTGTGTGTAGTATCTATATTAATAATAATTAACAACATCATTTTAAGTAGTTACTTGGAATAAGCCTGGAGATATTAACACAAGTTGTGCTTTGATCATCAATATTACCTGAAAGACCCGCCGCTTTTCACAACACTGGTTCCCGCATCAGAAGGTTCTTCCTTCACATGATTTTGATTCATTTTGATTCCCCTCAGTACCTCAATCTGATTGTTCTACGTTATTTAGGTGGTATGGTGTCGTCAAACTGGTGAAAGATAATTTTATTTCGTTGATATGTCGCCCCCATTCTGAAATCATCCATTTTGTTTTGTACGTTCCACAGTCACTTTCATGTAACATGTTAATAATTGAAAAATGGAAGAATTTTAAAGCAAGATTCGAATCCTGATCCACTTTCATTCAAATCTAACATCCCCGGAGAGAAATGGAAATTAGTTTTAGATCAGTACACAAGTATAATGATTCATTGCAAACATGTTGATCGACGAGAACCATAATATAGCGACTCGTTTTGTGGATTTACCCACTGTTTCATTTCATAAAGGTGATAATTGAACAGGAATTTGGAATGCTTAAGTTTCCAGATAAAAACATTGAGGATAAACCTAAAAAGAGCAGGAAGGAACCGGTAAATGCTTCAGATTACATACGACTTGCTTATTTTTCGCACAGAAAGAGGCTAGGCATATTGAAAGAAGGAAGGAACGAGAAAATCTCCAGTGTACAGACAGACCCATCCAAATACATTCATGTTTAAACTTAGGTCATTTTTATAATTCAAAAGGAAAATGAATAATGTCCGAACGGGAAGTTGCAGCTACGTCGGTCACTTGGGACAAGATTGTGAGGTCAGGATTCCGTAACAACATCAGACTTTTGTAACTTTTTTTAGTTTTAAAATTTAAGGTATTTCATATCAATTATTGTGTTGAAGTTTTTTTTTAAATGCTTATTTGAAAAACCAACGACATCAAAAAATAATAAATATTATTGATATTAGGTTAAATAACAATAATATTAAGAACTCATTTTTTAAATGTAATAATAAGCCTAAAGTTTCAATTTTTAAATTTAAAATCTACAAATCAATTCTTGTACGGATTGCGTACTTTACTAAAATCAATTGACTTTATTTGTGTAGCTAAGGTTAGAACGTTATTCAGATATGTAACATTCAAAATAACGTTTTAATCGCTTTAAATAATTTTAAGGTTCATTTGAACAGTAACGCGGTTATATCCTCGAACATATGAAGCGGCCTCAATTTGAACAAATCTTTCAAAACATACTTTACGTTATTGTGAGCCTCATTACCTTATAAAACACAATTGGAGCATCTTGTGTTTACTTTTTCTGCTTTTGTGTAAGGGATCCTAAAGAACACGTTTCTCCCTAAAGCGTTCAAAGAATAGAGCTCTATCTATATTGTAATGTAACCTAAGTACCACAGTTAATCGTATGGTAAATCTATCCTTAGAGCTCGCAGCACAGGAAAGCTCACGCCAACACTTGTACTCTATTTATAAAGTTTTATACATCTGACGTCGGTTATATTTTATATTTACATTTCCTACGAAGTACAATATACAGGTACTAGTACCCTTAATACTATAAAATAAACTGAAATAAGTTATTGCAAAAACTATAACGATAAAAATAATTTACATTTGGTTCTATATTTATTTTGTAGAGAGAATTTTTTTATACAATATGACACACTTGACTAAAGAATAAACCCTTAGAAAAAAGTCGCATTAAAAGCAATACATAGCCTGTAAAGGTCTCGATAGTTATTGTTACAGAGCACGGTCTTTAGTAGAAATAAACCGAATTAAATGGCGCATAAGCGGTGACAATTGTAATAACGAAGATATGAAAAATCCTCATTTTTTAAATTCTTAAATATAAGCATTATTTTCTAAAAAAAAATATTTCTTTTTTAATTACACCTTAATAGAGCCAGCTACGTTAAACGTTGTCATTTATTCTGTCTAATAATACCGACAAACCTGCAACAAAGTACATATTTTCCCCTTCCACTTTTCCAATTCTTTCCTTGTACGGCTGAGTATGTACCTTCTATTTAATGAATATGAATACTTCTCTGTAGCACCAAACTCTTAAATGCACACATTATCAGTCTCCAGTTTGACTCCAAAACACGATGAACACTTGGCATTATTCCTAATAAACGTTTTGTTGACGTCATTACTGTCCTTAGCTTCTGTATGGTTCCCTGTATGACAGTTCAACCCTGCCAGTCCTAAACCAATCCAACGGTATACAAAGGTATTCAATTATAGAAGTGAAAACTTCCATAGCGACGCCTAGAATAACTTATATAATGGACATAAACATACGATTTCAAGAAAGTATACTTTCCGTCAAGACACTGAAATAATAAACAAGTGATAACATGGTTTATTGCAACAGCTGATTGTTTGTTTAAGGATTTGTTTTAGAACAGTTGTTTCATGTTTAGAAAATGTTATATTATTTATTGCACATTGTTTAAAAAAGTTAATATTAAAAAGTTTTGATCGATTATTAAATGTAATAATTTATTTAAGTTTTGATAAATCAACATTAATAACTCGACCAACAATATAACGATGAAGATAGGCTGCGTATTTTCAATGCAATTTGTGTAATAAAAACATTCTTAGGCGCGTCTGATTTCAATGTTTAGTTTAAATGTTTTTAAATGAGTATATATGGAATATTTTTTATAATTAAACATCCAATAAATGTTTTTTTACCTACGTTATTTTAATAATTATTTCAATAGCTATTAGTATTTATAAAATGCATTACTCAAATAAAACACACACACACACACACACACACATAAATATAAATATATATATATATATATATATATATATATATATATGTGTGTGTGTGTGTGTATGTGTATATATATATATATATATATATATATATATATAAACATATTCTTAGCGATAATCATTGAATATTTTGCAAAAGGATTACCTCTAATTTGTTATGAGTTGTACACAATATGACGTTTAATGTAATAATTCTATATTATCGGTTTCAAATCTTACAGCAAATGTTTAGGTAATTTACCAATATACTAGAATAAATTTTCTACCTTTAAAATTACACTAAACGTGACTATAAAAATAAATACTTCTGCCGAGTATCAGAACGACATTGTTTATATATATTGGCTGAAATATATATAAAATTATGTTAGCCTATGACAGTATGTCATAGGCTAACATAATTTATTAGATAAATTAATATACGTAATAAACATTGCCTTGTGTAGATATAAATTTGTTTGTGATTCAACCTCAACACATTTATCGTTTCTATGCTATGGTACGGTTATGTTAATTCATTTTATAAAACAATATCCCTACAAAATGTAACAGAGTTTTTTTTAATTTTGTATTTCTAAAATTTGGTTTTAAACGAGACTCAGGCCCACATAATTTGCTATCAAAACTAATAGGAATTTTTGTAAAATTTAAAAGCAATGTACTCGTATTTTAAAAATAAGCCATTTCTCCTAAAGGTGTTCCAAATATAATGTATTCCTTTATCTTTCATACTGAAAGTACGTTCAAACAAATTTAATTTTTTTAAAACACGTACTTATGACATTACAATGGGTTTAAAATATTGAAACCTATTTTAAACAGATATATGCTATTTAGTTTCCTAAATAGATTCAGACTCTCATAACATGTTAACAAAATTACAATATACAAGTTTTTATAACAATTAAAAGTGTTATCTTGAAAATAAACTATTTCTCCGCCTTCCATTTTATTATGATTAACGCATAATCTAAAGTCGAAGAAAATAACCTTAGACAGTAAAACAGAATTTCTGTGTAAATTGCTTTTTAGCAAGTTTTTTATGTAGATTAAATTAGACTGACAAAGCTTTATTAAAATTTACATTGAAATATCTGTCAATATATTGTTTATTCAGTTTCAATTCAGCAAAAAATAAACAATTTATATCTGTAAAATAGTTGGAATGTCAAATTTATTCATTGAATTCATCTATTATTTAGCTAACATATGGGATGATAACTCCGCAATAATTTGCAGGCATTGAATACAAATAAAGAATTAGCTTACTAAAAAATTCATCTAATTAATAATATTTATAATATATTTACTCTTAGGACATGGGATATTGAATACACAACATTAAAATTAAATCAATGTTTGGTTTTAAACATTCCCTATTTATGAATAAAATAAACCTAAATCATATGATATAATATTATGAAATGGGTGAAAGAGTCAATATTTACCATAAATGATAAGATAGAAACAACATAAGGTGTTGTTGAGGCATTTAATGTTTTGCAGGCCATCTCCTAAAATAATGTCGGTGTGATTTTCAATTATAATATTTTGCTTTTTTGATTGTATACAGTATAAAATTACTTTAAAAGCACAAATCATTATAACTACACAAAGAAAGAAATATTGTAGCCGCGAAAAAAAAACAATTTTAAAACTTATAGTAAAATGGTGGATCTCTTTTAACGGCAGTCAGTAAGAAAATTAAGGAGAATAATATTAATCTTGATTGAAAACATATTTCAAAATTCAATTATTTACTTAGTTATTTTTATTAAAACGTTTGTAAAAATCAAACTACTATTATTATCAAACCCTTATACGATTTCATTTTAAATTTAATTCTCTCTCTCGTGTTTCAGTTTAAAAGGATCTACATAAGAGTTTGGAATTTCGTAAATCATATTCACCCATAGCTTCCAACAAAAATGGCGCTGTTAGGAAATTCTCTTACTTTGAACTTGGAAACCCTCCAAGCATTAAACACCTTAGGGTTATGGACGAGTTTTACTTCAAAGTATAAGCCCCTGATAAATTATTTGCCCCAACTTTCAGCAGTAATTTTGGGGATGCTCATACTGATTGAAATTGAGTTGAGTTTATGGCTATGCTTGGATCTGCTCTATGCGTGTATTTATTAAATCAAACAAAATTCTTAGTTTTAATTATTCATTCGTATAACAACTAGCTAAATACAGGAAGGGTGAACACAATAATATAATATGTTACTTTGAACAAAACTTTGTAAGACACCTTTAATTAAAGCATTACGAAATAAATTCAACTCCTACTTAACACTTAACTTTATCACTTACTCTACAAAACCTGATTGTCGTATGTTTCTGAATATGAAACCAATAGTCTTATATAATATTATTATCTGCCTCATAATAATAATTCATAATACATGATATTTAAGTAAATAACTAAAAAATCATCTAATATAATTTAAACTTTTGTTTCAAAAGCACTAATAATGAAAAGATCTTTTTTTAAATATATGTTACATTTTGTATTAGTATTACATTAGAATCTATTTTTTAATTAAATATACTGCATACAAGGCAGCCCGGAATGTTTTAGCTTGTTTGTTGTGGAACACGAGGTTGATGTTTAAAGAATATAAACCATTTTAGTTCGATATTTATATACATTTGCGACACCACCTCCTAATGTTTGACATATAAATGTATTACACAAAAAAGCATTATTTAAAAAAAACACTTATCACAAACGTCGCGAATCATATATAGTTCTTCAAATGTGAAATATACAAATAACATATAAATTTAGCCTACCATTGCTATTTAGCTGGCAAACCGTATATAAACCTATGAAAATAAGTTTACTGCTACATGCACTAAAGAACTCAATTTTCATGACGTTTTCTAAAACGTTTAATGCTATACAGGGTCGAGTAATAATCCTCAGAAACTAACAATGTCTATAGAAATTCCAACTTCTGTCATATAGGAGGTAATACTATGAGCGATATATTATATTAACGATCTTCTGATCATACCCTATTCAGGGTGTGACGTAGCCTACATAGATAAATCCAGGTTCTTGTATTATGGAATTATGTTCTTCTTGTATTATGCGTCTAAAACTTTATTCATTGACATTCTCAATTACAAGGTTATTATCCTTCCTTCTATCGAAGTAAACACCTAGGAGGGGTGTTTGTTTTTCTGTGCTCTGGGTTTGAAACTCCCTGTGTTTAGCTGGTTTTCCTCTTCTTATTTTACGGTTATGAACAACATACGTGTGGTCATCATTAGTTGTGATAGCTATATCTTTCAGCACGCTAGAGGCTACAGCAGCTTATAAAAAACCAGAAGTTTATTGATGTTTGAGTCGTTTGCGCTGCCGCAAATTAAGACATATTGTATGTTTCACATTTAATTGATATTCCTTAAATCTTTAAGAAAAACATTTTCGCTATAAAACTTAAAAATATTATTGGCTAAACACTGAAAAATAATTGAAAAATTTTATGATTTCTGGGAAAAACAACATATTAGTATGATGCGATATCTATGGGTTCAATATGTACTTTTTTTACTTTGCATTTAACGTGTCTACCCCAAAGTCAAGTTTTTTTGCAGTATAGCGTTTAAAATTAAAATCATATTTTTTTCGAAAAAACCAAATATCTATCTATCTATATCCATCTCTCTCTCTCTCTCTCTCTCTCTCTATATATATATATATATATATATATATATATATATGTATGTATTTGTGAATAAGTGTGTGTGTGGGGGGGAATGTGGCAAAGGACCGGCCCAATGACTCTACGCCCGCAACCCTTTTGCCAAACATCGCCGCCGCCCTATCATCCACTACTAGGTAAACGAGGTTTAAACGATCAGAACCCTGTGCATGCTTGCCAAAATCTGCCAAAGTACGAGTCTTTTACTTTATTTAGAAACCTAACTATAAAATTCTAAATTAATTTGGCAAAGTTCTACATTAATTTTCTGTACAATATTTTACTTTGTTTTTAAGAGTTAATTTTAATTGAACCTATTTACACAAGCCTTTCGCAGTACCATGAAATATCTTAATATTTGACCTGAGTATCTTAAACCAAATATAAAAAAAACAAAGACATTTTTCAACCTAAATTCTTTCTAACAATTAATTTGACATATTTTTTAACTTCCTTAAAATTCTACGACAATTAATTTAAAACACACATGAAAACAACTTAAATTTCTTGCAGTCTTCATCTCTAATATATCCTATCTCCAGACCTTAAATTTATTTCAACATCTTTTATGACTTAAATCTACTTTATCGGATCGGCATATTCTTTTTCAAAAACTATAATTTCTTATTTTAAATCGTTCTGTCAAAACTCAACATAACTCACTTTGCAATTTTTTAAAAATTAAAAGTGCAGTATCTATTTTGTAACGCTTTTTCTATTTTAAAATGTTTATAAAATTCTTAAATAATTTTGAAATCCAATTATTTTCTTTCATTTACCTTTTTTCCGGATCAACTTCTACTCTACACCAGTAAGCTACAAAACAGAAATGTTTAGCAAAGTGATAATCAATTCGAATTTATTTTATCAATAATTTTAAATATCTGTTTCCTATTAATTATTTATTTGCATTATCTACATTACCTTTTAAATTTTGTTTAATTATTTTATATTCAACTTGCAATAATTTATATCCAATCACTTTGATATTTCTATCATTTTAATCTACAAAGGGAGAGTTCGTCATTATAGTTTGGAGTAGCTACCACCAACTAACGCTATCTACTCCACTTTCTTTCTGTAACACAACCACTTCTATTTGACGTATTTAAACCTTTAGAAAATTCATTTAAATAAAAACCTAAACAATTTCAAAAAGTTCCCCAAAATCTAAAAATTAAAATTTTGAATTTATTCGAGAGAGAAAGAGAGAGATACGTTAAAATATGACCTTTACGGAGTAAATTCCTTCCCGGTTCATCGTTGTCTTGATGTCATCTCTCAACTCTTTTGTGCCTGAACATCTTGAATGTTGGACTCGTCCAAAACTTGCATCACCTCTGCTCCTTAGTTCCCATGTGGGCGCCTGACCAAAACAAACGATATGTTTTTCGCGAAAAATTATTCATCTATTTTTTATATTTTTAATTTTAACTGCCGGATCTAGCCTCTTAATACTTCTGTAACACTGTCTCTAAACGTTTCGAAATTAATTTTACTCCTGGTTTTGAAATGCTCAGTCATTTGCATTTAAATTTTTAAATTTAAACTTTATTGGTGCAATTAGTTACTCTAAATTGTTTACAAACTTTAAATATAGGCATTCTTCATTTTTTATATTAGCACTGTTTCAAGTTTTTATACGCCCTTTTTTTCTGCAAAAATAAAGTTTTTTTGAACACGCTACGACATTTCTGCTAAACGACGAAAACCATATTTAGATAGTTTCCTCCCCTAAAGGGTTCTAAAACACAGTGCCCAACATCTCAGTAATGTTACTCTGTTAACAGCAATATTTTTCAGTTAACTTATAGGTTTGCAACACGGTAATAGCTTAATAAAACGCAGCGCACAAAACGTCTATGACCTAAGTGACGCTAAACCAATTTTGGAAGTTCTTTGGCGTTGTTAACCCATCCCGGCTGCTTTAGACCAAAAACATATCTCCAAATCGTGGTGTAACAGGACGCTTTGTCTAGCCTACGTCCGGCTTGCGATTTCCATTTACTCTTCGTCATTTGTCAATATATAAACAAACTTCTTAAATTTCATTTAACTTCGTCAGGAGGTTCCGTATCTGGATTTTCGTGTCTTCACTTTTTTCTTCGTTCTTTGCATCCCCTCGAATGTCGATGTTCTCTCTAGGTGGATTTTACCCCTTTTCCACAATTTAAAATATGTAAAAGTCCCCTTATCTCGAAAATGAATTTATTTCTATCCCTTAAACCCGTTAAATTGAAATTAAGTTATGCCGAAGGCAGTTTTATTTTGTTTTAGATTCGCTATTTTCACTGCAAAACTTTTTAAAATTTCTGAAATTTCATCTGCACATGCAACGGTAAATTGTGACATTTTAGCCCGTTGCAGTGTATGTGTATGTGTATGTGTGTGTGTGTGTGTGTGTGTGTGTGTGTGTGTGTGTGTGTGTGTGTGTGTGTGTTTGTGTGTTTGTGTGTGTGTGTGTGTGTGTGTGTGTGTGTGTTTGTGTGTATGTGGGTGTTGAAACGTCCAAATTAGTCTCAAAGTTGAAGATTTTGTACTTAGGCAAAATCGTTTAAAAGTTGTATTTTAAAAGTTTTAAAATGAATGGTTTGGACAGTATCGGACAAGCCGAGTTCACTATCTAGTTGAGTAAACAAGGGCGGTCCAAAGAGTCGATTTTGTTAACGAAACACAGTAACTAGGAGATAATTATATTTTTCTTCTAACCCACAATATTAAAAGTAAATTAAATTTTATTAATTATAAAAACTAAATTATAAAATGAAATTAGAAAATAAAAGTAAACAAATTAAAAAAAAAAACAATAATTGCAAAATATTGTAACATATAATTTATTACCAAGCTATTTACAAAGTTATTTATTAAAAAATTTTAAATAATAAATGGTTTATTACATGCTACAAAATTTTTAAAAGTGTCAATTGCGGGAGAAAATATTTGCGAGTGAAGTTAAAACGTAAATTACGAACGAAGTGCGGTTGAAGTGTCATTCAAGTTGGTAACAAAATCTTAGGTTACGAAATATACCATGGTGGTTGGAAATATGACAATAATACACCATAAGGGTCATTTTAAAGCAGCAACTAAAATACGAGCACAAATCTTACGAAAGCAAGTTCATTAGGACACTATGTAGTAAGTTAAGACATGATTTGGATAAATAGTTAATTTTAACTATTTAAAACTCAATAAAAAACTACTGTTATATTATAAAATCAAATTTTTAAAAAAACGTGAAATATATTTGGGTCAGTTAACAATAATTGCAAAATAGTAATTAAAGACAATTTTGTAAAACAAAATTTTGTAGGTAACGACTGCATTTTTATATTTTAGGCCAAAGAAAAACGTCAATATATATTGTATTTTAAAACCAGACTAATTTCCATACACCATTTGCTTTGTGTTTACAAAATTGCGTCCTATTGTTTCTGCCGTGTTGCACTTCTTTATCAAAACGTATTAAGTGCAGTTTTATAAACAAAAATACACTTAAGGGGAGTGTTTGGTTCCAGAGTTCTTTTTTGCTTTGTCTCAATTCTTGTATAAATCCAACAGTCATATCGCAATAGCGTCTTGAATCACAATATGCTGTAGGTATACCTGAATTAATGCTCTGCATCTTTTTAGCCTCTATATTATTTTTGTACCTAAATAAACAGGACTAGGAACCTAATGAATATAAATTTCTATGTATAGTTCATATTTTAATTAAAAATTTTATTGTTATCTATTGTTTCAATTAAATTTAAAATTTATGACACGTGACGATGTTTTATATATTTTACGTCAAATTTATGTTAAGAATTTTAGACAGTTGGTTAACCAATAATTATGTTAGAAGTTATTTTAAATCGCACGCTTAACCACTCAGGACAAAGTAATTTGTCAACATATACTTTACCTTTGCGACTTTTTTCAAAATTGTCTATTTTGTTAATTATAAGTTTTACGCATTGCCGTCGTATTTTGTCAGGGACTTGTCTACAAAAACATTCCACGGTAACCCACAAGAACGAAGATTACCTTTTGTCTCACCTAAAGTACAGTAGCTCTTACCACCAGCGTAACGACCCATATCAATGTTAGCTGCGATGCTCAAAACGGCATAAAGACGTTGTTAGGAACTGTATATAGTTGTGGTATGTTTTCCAACTTATTATGGTTGTTATAATGTTATAATGTAATAAATGTACGAAATCTTTCGTAAAGTTTCCAACAGAAGACATTAGTAGTTCTTCGTTTTCTTGCAGTTTTTTCATGTGTAAATAGAAACAGAAGGTGAATAGTGAATATATCTTCTGGTACATTGAAGAGCAAACGAACTATGTATATTTACAATGAATGCTGACCCTGAAAAAGTACACGTTAAAATAACCAAAAGAACAAAAACTAGTTTATGGTTACATCAATGAGATCTAGCTCTACGGAATTTACCCAATTACGTTGAACCATGTGGTGGGAATGTCATTTACAAGGGATATTAAATTATTATCCAATTTTACTGTAACGTAATATGAAACCTATATATACATAACCTTTTAATATAGTCCCCTTGCTTTTCAACGCAAGGCCCATGGTCTGAAGCTTCCAGTTGTTCTCATATAAGTTTTTGTTTCTTTTAATGCTTTGTCCAAGATAAATCAATGCCTATTTAAGTATACCAAACAAGTAAGAGTCGGAAGAGGCAAGATCGTGACTATGTGGAGGATGAGCCAGTACTTCAAAATTTAGTTTCTGAAGTATTTCAGCATTGTGACCAATAGTATGCGGATGGACGTATTCGTGCAACAAATCAATGACTTTTGGAAATAGTACTCGGCCTATTTGCTTCGAATTGCAGTCTTTAGCCTGGCAGTAAGCATCTTACTGTAGCGTACAATGTTTATTTTTGTGCTCCTTTCCACATAATGATCCAGTACTAGAGGATGTGATTACCAAAAATTCTTAAGTGTCAGTTTTCCTGGGGACGATGGGCTCTTCAACTTATCTTGCACGGCGAATTTGGATGTTTCCATTCCATATTCTGCCGTTTACTTTTCGGATCGTAATAATGGATCCATGTTTTGTCAACAGCAATAATCCTGGCTAAAAGCGAACGGTATTCCGTTCCTTATCATATCGATCCAAATATTTTTGCAGATGTTCAAGCGCCTTTTTTTATGAAACTGTATGAGTTGATTTGCACAAACTTCATGAAACTCAAGTTTTTGAGGATGATTTTGTAGGCACTACTGTGTCTAATTGGCACCTTGTCAATAGTTATTTGTTGGTCTAGGACCAACATTTCAAGTAAACGTTCAATATTTTCGTCATTTGTGGCGGTAAACGTTCGTCCGGCTCCTTTCTTGTGCTTAACACTTGATTCGTAGACACTCCGTTATGTCAAAACACTGTCTCCATACTGTAGCAATTTTTGCTCCTAATAAACCATCCGAGCTCAAAAAGCAGATCACTGAAGCGGAGCAGCTATGATTAACAGCACGACAGCGATATCGAAACTAACCAAACAGTTTGAAACATGCATTGATGTAACAACAAATAAACAAAGCATGCGTCGTTAGAGCTAAACCAACATAAACAGAAATATAACTAAATTGAAGATAATAATTGACCTACCCTAATATATGATTTCAGTTACTGGAGTGGTATTCGTTACGTAGGGACTTAAATATGACTGAGCAAGCTTTGTCTCCAACAATCATTTGTCATCTATAATTCACCTATCCTTTAAGCATCCCTTATAGAATAGGTAGGAAGTATAAAACTTGAGAACGTAGAGTTGTACGTGACCTCCCGGCGACAGGAGTTGTTCTCGAACTATTTCTCTCGGCACTACCTCGCACGATGATACCTTGCATACATATTATAGTTAAATAGGTTTTTTTGAGTTTTCTACTTTTAAAATATATAAACATAATTATAACCACTTCACAAAACAGAAATTTTTAACCACTTTTGTGTTTATATTAGTACCTTATTCTACGGGTGAATTTGCAGATAGTTTTAATGTTTTTTTAAATAATGAAATAATGAGTATTAGAATAAAACAATGTTTAAATATATTTTAACGGTTTTCATTTGTTTACTTTCTGATTTATAATTTCATCTGTCGTTCAACTAAAATATATTTTAAATCCATTTTAGCTCTTTAAATTTCAAAATCTCCTCATATTATTTTCGGAGAATTCATTTACAGGGTTTAAAATTAAATAGGTTGGGATTAAAAGTAATACGTTTGTAAAAAAATTATTTGTAGAAAAATTATAAACATTAGAACTCAACGTAAAAGTATAGACAAAATTTCTAGAGCACTACGTTTCAACTTTCTGTCTGCATTATTTATATTTGCCAAAAGCTATTAACTTTTTAAAACACCGACTCTACTAAAACTCTACCACCTTTTTAAGCCCATCATTAGTTGACTTGAAATAAACTCATTTCCTCCTCATCATTACCCTATATACCACATTTTATAACCTACTAACATTTACCTTAACACAGAACTACCTTTTAGGATAGTTAGTAAACCGACGTAAAGTTGTTATAGAAAAAAAATTAAATCTGAACGTCACGCTACACTCGTACTGTCCCTCCACTCTTCTTGTTTAAAGCTGTAAACTTTACCAAATGAGTGTGTAGATTAATTTACCTTAAGTAAACCTGTGGACATGTGATAAAAATGGGATACAAATGTCATTGTGCTTTGTGTAGTGAAATAAAACTAGTAAAATAGGTAGAGAGTATTGTTATATTGTGAATCATCAAATACTGATCTAAAACACGTGTTTATTAAAATGATTTTATCACATATCGCTATTGTAGATCATTGAAGGAACCGACAGTTAGACGTGGATGGAGTCAAAGAAGTGCGCATTTGTTGATCAACTACGTTTTCATTATTATTGTCTATGAAAGAGAGAGACTTTTATAAACAGTTGTAAGAATGAGGTAAGCACTTCAGGAAGGATAACGGCCCACTTTCGGAGGTCTGTGCTACTGCAGTAGACGGACGTAGTTTCGACTTTATAGATTCTTGTATCTCTCTTTCACCAAGTGGGAAGGAAACTATTTGTATAACCCTAAATTGATTGTGTATTTGTGTAACGTTCTCATTAAATAGTAAATACCCAAAGAAGAGGTAGTGTTAGATTTAATAGTAAAAAGCATACCTAAACACACACACACACATACACACACACACATTTGTTTTCTTGTACATATGTTACGCGGTACGGCCTATATAAATATAAAAATAAAACTTTTTTAAAAACAAATGGGTTTTTCAAGTAATATTACTTTTTTAACATAAATTAAACATATTCTTTTCAATTGTTATATAACCTTTCTTTATTAACTGTAAGTTATATTTTAAAATTATATGCAGAGGATCTATGTCTATGTCACAAGATAAATGCGAAAACGCATATCTACTTAAATGTAAACCATATATTAATTCCGCCTTAAATGTTAAAACAAGAATTAAAAAAAAGTCTGCATTATTTGATAATGTAAATTTAGATGTACTTTAAATACTTGCCTTCGTTTGGTTGGATTAATTGAGAGTTCACCATAGCTGGCACGCCTTCAAGTACGTGTTAAGGTCCTAATAAATAAACGCTATTACAGAAAACATTATTGCAGCAGAATGTAACGATTCGCATATTGGAACTGCTGACTCGATGAAAGCTGTAAAAGTGCAAAAGATTATGTTCTTAAAGAGAAGTCAGACGATAATGGTCTTTTACTCCATCCTCCAGTGTTCTTTCAATAAGGCTATACGAATTCCAGGACTACCGTAATGTTTTGTTCCTAGAGGATTTTTATGCTAATGCATTCATGAAGCCTAAACACACTCAAACACGGGTTGTTATGTATAGCTAAATGTTTCTTACAACATTTATTACTAAGCATATTTTTACTAAGATTTACATGCTTCTAATTAATAAAACATTGTTAGCAAGGCCCTTCTGACAAAGGATCTTTTACACATCCTCCATGTCTAAAATATTCCTATAGAGATACTCACTGATGACGGCTTTAACTTAAAACGCATTTGAGAGACAAATTATTAACTGTGTGTTTGTGTTATATATTTCTTTGTTGTTTAATGTATTTATTCAGAAACCAAATTTATTTATAACGAATGAATAATAATGGTAATGATCCATAAATTATCCTTTATAAAGAAGTTTTCCATAAAGGTGTCATTTAAACCTAAACTCAATCAGACTCCTATAGTCAATCATCTATATAAAATGAAAAATATATACAGTAAACTCCCGATTATCCGTAGAAAAGGGTGGCCTGGCAACGCCGGATAACGAATTCCCCGGATAATCCGATATGAACAAAGAATACGCAAAACGATCGATAATCGATTATTATACCATAAGTTACACATATAATGACTCCGGTAAATGCCATTCACAAATGATCTTCCGAGGACAAAATAAATACGGAAAATAATTTAAATTGTCGATGTATTTGACGGATTATAACATGTACATTTATATGTCTAACTATTTACAATACGTACATAAGTATATGTCAAAAGTAAATATGTACGCACATATGTAATTTCCTTTACGCACATAATTTTCTAATACTTTCGCTTTTTAACAAAAAAATCTGTCATTTTCGTGTGTTTTTGTGAGCATTGATTTAGCTTTAATGTGCGTTCTAAGTTTCTTGAGAACCATTTTGTAGCACCGTGTTTACTTGTGTCACAAGCCATGAAGATCGATAAGATATATGACAGACATGGATAATGCATATGAGTAGAAGTGACCCCCCTTTGGCACAACTACCCCTAACTCGGCCTGTACGTAACCTAGGACTATAGGGGTAGTTTTGGATGATGCAGGGGGTTGATGCGGCCCTGATCCTAGCCTAGGGGGTGGTTTCGACCACGATTATAGGGGTAGGGGGTAGTTTTTCGAAAAAAATAAATTCCAACACACTGACCTAAGCTAGCCAAAATGGATCCAACCTAACCCACCCCTAGGTGCAAGGGTGACCTCAGCTACGTTCAGGACCTTCCTCGGGGGTAGCTCCGGGGGTAGATTCGGGGTGGGGTAGTTTTCGAAAAAATTTTGGAAAAACGTGCCTTGACTGATGGGGTGAGTTTAGAGTGCAATATCGCTACGGTTGGGGGTAGTTTCACCTAGAGGTAGTTTTTAAATAAAATATGAAATTGCCAAAAATCGATCGGATGGATCAACAGACAGTACGGGATATGTGTATAGTCCAGAACGGACTACTGCGGGGGTGGTTTCACCTAGGGGTAGTTTTTAAATAAAATATGAAATTGCCGAAATCGATCGCTTGGATCAAATGACCGTACGGGATATGTGTAGAGTCCATTATGGTAGGCTGTGTGGGTGGGATCACCTGTGGGTTTTATTCAGATTGCCAAAAATGATCGGTGTCCTAGGTAAAAGTCACTCCCGAACCCGCACCTGAGGTAACACCGCCAAGGAGCAGGTAGAGCCAATATGGAGCACGCTCTCGGTTAAAGCCAATCCGAAGTCTTGCCCTAGGAACCTGGTCTTAGGTAAAGCTACCCAGGAGCCCGGCCCTAGGTAAAGCTACCATGGAGTTAGACCCTAGGTAGAGCCAACACGGAGCAAGGCCTCAGGTAAAGCCAACCTAGGTAAAGTAACCCTGGAATCTGGCCATACCTAGAGACACCCAGGAGTCGTCCTATGGGTAAAGCCCCCCCCCAGGAGCTAGGCCTTAGGTACAGCCCTCACAGAGTATAGGCTTAGGTTAAAACCACCCTGAAGCTTGGCCCTAGCTAGAGCCACCCTGGAGAAAGGCCCGAGGCAAAATCACACTAGAGTTAGGCTCTAATTTAATATATCTGTTGACGTATCTCTGATCGAGGTCCGAGCGACTCTAGGCAAGTAGTAGGCTCACCCTAACTAGAGTGTTCTACCTTAAATAAATTGGCTGATGCAGGGCAAGGGGTTATGATTAACTATGCTACAAAATAATAAACAAAGCAATAAAGCCCTGTCGTTTCAGGGAATACATTTGGCCTACATAGCTGGCGACCTTGTGCTAGACTTGCAACGATAACGCATTATCTTAAAGCCGCAACGGCAGCCGGTGACCGCTATAGCAAGCTTAAAACCCGCGCGGCTGTGTCGTTGTGAATCTAGGCGTGTGTTTATGTTTTGATTACTATATCAACTTACTATGTACTATCGTCATACCAAGGCATACATATATAATCAGAAATCAGTGTAAATAATCAAATAGCCTCAATGGATATATCCTATAGCTGTAAATGTATCTAGATATAAATATATATATGGAGAAACACTAATAATGAGGCCTATCATAAACGTGAATAAATATATGTTATAAAACTATCCTAAAACGATGCTAAGCCAACATGCATGCTATCATACATAGGCGTATATACCATGTTAAGCCAACATACGTGATAGCACACATAATGTGTTAAACAAATATGCGTGTAAACCTGCATACATATTATGCTAAGTCGACTTACATTAATCCTTAAATGTGCCTACTATGACGGTAAACCACTGGCCAAAGCCTATATGATCTGAGCCTGAGACACATTTACACCTCGTCTATCAGGTAGAACCTGGCAACCGTATAATACGGGAAGTAATATATGGTATAGCTAACAATGCATAACCTATCACGCCCATGACGGTCAACAAATATTACAATATAATTTAAAAAAAAAGTCACGCAGCCTATATACATACAATGCTAACCAATATATGCATATATACTATGTTAAACCAGCATGCAATATACTCTAAATAGCCATATATACGCTGTTAAACCAATATGCAGGTTAACCTATATACATCCTGTATTAGGCAAATATCCCCGTTACCCACATAGGCCTATATAATATGTTAAGCCAGGATGAATGATAGCTTATATAGTGTGTTAAACAAATATGCTTGTAAACCTACATAAATAACATGCTAAGCCTACATACTGTGCTAAACAGATATGCGTGTAAACCCACATAAATACTATGTTAACCAACATGGATGCTATCCTACATAGGCTTATATACTATGTTAAGCCTGCATACGTGATTGCCCTATATAGTGTGTTAAATAAATATGCGTGTAAACCAAATAAATACTATGCTAAGCCAACATGCATGCTATCATACCATGTTAAACCTAAATACATAATAGAATACATAATGTGTTAAACATATATGTGTGTAAGCCTACATAGATATTATGCTAAGAAGACATGGGCCTACAAAGTATAACACATTATATCCAGTGCATAGTTTACCTAATGGTTATCACACATTATCCTACAAGCTGCCCACAAATTACCACATAATACCTGATACATAGCCTGGCTAATCATTAACACATAGTATGCCCCAACACATAATATCCGGTGCATAGCCTCGATAAATAAGCATAAACTCCCCAAAATTGGCTTATCAATTATGTATGGTCTAGATATAGTCACACATGTCATTTCAAAAGTCAGCTGGAAAGAAACACTAGCCAGGCTAATCATTAACACATAGTATGCCCCAACACATAATATCCGGTGCATAGCCTCGCTAATGGTTAGCACATAGTAGCCGATGCTGAGCCTGGCTATGGAATATCACATATTATCCCATGTGTAGCCTGACTAATGGGTAACACATCCAATGCATAGCTTGGCTAATGACCAACACAAAGTATCCGATGCATAGCTGGGCTAATGGTTGACTAATAGTTATTTTTAACTATGGGTTAACATATAGTATCCGATAAGTAGATTGACTATAGCCCAACACATAGCCTCCAGTGCATAGCCGGGCTAATGTTCATCATGTAGTACCCAATGCATAGCTTGAGTATCCAAAGCATAGCTTTACTATGATTATCACATGAGTAGGTTGATTACAAACTAACACATAATATCCGATGCATAGATTGACTACAAGTTATCACAAAATATCCGATGCCCGGGCTGACTAGGGTTTAACAAACATTATCCGATGACTAGATTGACTAAGGTTTATCTCATAGTAACCGTAGAGTAGGTTGATTACAAACTAACACATAATAATCATTGCATAGTCTGGCTAATGGTTATTAAATAGTACCTGTTGCATAGCTAGGCTAATGATTAACACATAGTACCCGATGCATAGCCTGACCAGGGCTAGCACATAGTATCCGAGGTATAGATTGAATAATGGTTAACACATGGTATCCAAAGCATAGCTAGGCTAGTGGATAACTAATGGTTAGTTTGACTATGGTTAACACACAGTATACGATGCGTAGCTTAGCTAATGGATAACACATAGTACCTGTTGCATAGCTAGGCTAATGCGTATCGCATAGTATCCGACGAATGGCTTGACTAAGGGTAACACACAGTATCCGATGCATAGCTTGACTATAGGTTAACAAATAGTATCCGATGAGAAGCTTGAATACAAAATAACTGATAACATCCATTGCATAGCTCGGCTAATGTTCATCATATAGCACCCGATGTATAGCTTGACTATGGGCTAACACATAGAATCTGATGAGTGGCTTGATATAAGGTAACACTTGGTATCCGATGCACAACTTAGGATCGAATATGACGTCATCCAGGGCGGAGAACAAGATGGCGGCCATGTTGATACCGTATTCAAAAGGGCTATGGCCAGTGCAGGCTAGATCAAATAACCAACGTTTCAACTAAACAACTGTCTTACGCTAAGTTTAACCGACCAACATACGCGAAGTTCAAACGAACAACATTTACACCAAGTTCAAATAGGCTACGGCTGGTGAATGCTAGCTCAACGTTTCAGCTAATCAACCAACATCTACAACGAGGTCAAATGGGTTATGGTTAGTGAAGGCACTGGCAAAAGTCTTAGGCCTTAGAATTATAGCTATCAACGCATACCAAAATAGCTATGCAGAAACCATCAAGGCCTTTATGATCTGAGCTCTACATATATTGTTTAGGTATGTTGTATCAGCTACAACATACTAAAAATACCTCCATCAAATCTTAGGTAAAGCTACCCTGGAGTCAGGCCATAGGTAAAGCCACCCAGGAGCCAGGTCTTAGGTAAAGCTACCTTGGAGTAGGGCCTTAGGTAGAGCCACCCTGGAGAAAAGCCTGTGTTTTGCCCTAATCAGATTTTAATACACTCTAACGACAGTTTATATTTTTGTTAGAAATATCACACTAGATTTAGCATTAGACCTAGGACATGAGTTTACATGTTTTTGCGAAGTTATATTTAGCCTAAATTACGCCAGATAATTGGAATTTTTACAGTTTACAGAGATATGTCTAATAATAAGAGCTAGTGTTAAACTTGTCTAGAGGCCGAATTGATATATTAATTACCTAGATATCTAGTAATGTGTCTAAGCTTTTGTATAAATGTGTATAAATGTGTATAAAGCGATAGCAGAGCAATTGTAATTATATTTAAGTTTGAATGTTTAATTTTGTTTATTGTTCAAATCATATTATTAATGTAAATATACGTCTCTATTATCAAGACACTAGTACTTTTTACCTTATCCCATGTTGATCTACCTATATAGTTTGTTTTATTAAAGGAGTTTCGTTTTTTCTCCGACAATAAGTACAAACACATGTAAACAAAATCATTTTATTGATCACATAGTATTATTTACATTAGGCTTAGCTACGATAGATATACTCTTATCGTAGCGGATGTCCGCACTCTGCATATGCCACACTCTTGAAGGTTCAATGCATACCTTGAAGGTTAGTGTGTTATCTCTGCAGGTTTGCACATGTCTAGCTTTACACGGTCACCGGCTATGTAGGCCAAACGTATTCCCTCAATCGATAAGGCTTTATTGCATTGTTTATTAATTTAGTAGCATAGACAAGTTTTGAGTTTGGTAATCATAGCCCCTTGCCCCGCATCAGCCATATCATTTAGTGGTAGAACACTCTAGTTAGGGTTAGCCTAATACCTGCATAGAGTTGCTCGAACGCGGATACGTCATCAAATATATTAAATCTTTACGTGGGCTTGATAGGTTATGCATTGGTAGATGCACCCTATAGTACTTCCCATATTATACGGTTGCCTGCCTGAGGATCAACCTGATAGAGGAGGTGAAAATAGCTCAGATCATAAGTGGTTTCGCCTGTGGTTTACAGACATAGTAGGCCCATGCATGTTGGCCTAGCATAGTATGTATGTAGGCTTGCATGCGTATTTGTTTAACACATTATGTGGGCTATCATATATATATTGGCTTAACATGGTATATAAGCCTTCACGTCTTACAGCAACCGTTTGCATAAGGCTACCGAGCCCCTGCGTTGTGATTGGTCGATTCAACTTGTTTACTACTTGAACTCTGTGTATAATTGTTGGTCGGTTAAAATTAGCGTTTAGTTGGACCGTTGGTCGTTTGATCTAACCGATCGTTTTTTGGCACTTTCATTTGATAACCACCCCCAACATGATGCCATATTCCAGGGGTTACCTAGGTTGGCTTTTACCCGAGACCATCCTCCGTGTTAGCTTTACCCGCTCCTAGGCGGTGTTACCTCAGGCGCGGGTTCGGGAGTGACTTTTACCTAGGACACCGATCATTTTTGGCAATCTGAATACAAGGTGATCCCACCAACACAGCCTACCATAATGGACTCTACACATATCCCGTACGGTCATTTGACCCAAGCGATCGATTTTCAGCAATTTCATATTTTATTTAAAAACTACCCCTAGGTGAAACCACCCCCGCAGCAGTCCGTACTGGTTCTACACATATCCCGTACTGTCTGTTGATCCATCCGATCGATTTTTGGGAATTTCATATTTTATTTTAAAACTACCCCTAGGTGAAACTACCCCCAACCGTAGTGATATTGCACTCTAAACTCACCCCATCAGTCAAGGCACGTTTTTCCAAAATGTTTTCGAAAAATACCCCCACCCCGAATCTACCCCCGGAGCTACCCCCGAGGAAGGTCCTGAACGTAGCTGAGGTCATTCTTGCACCTAGTGGTGGGTTAGGTTGGATCCATTTTGGCTAGCTTAGGTTAGTGTGTTGGAATTTATTTTTTCGAAAAACTACCCCCTACCCCTCTAAACGTGGTCGAAACCTCCCCTAGGCTAGGATCAGGGCCGCATCAACCCCCTGCATCATCCAAAACTACCCCTATAGTCCTAGGTTACGTACAGGCCGAGTTTGGGGTAGTTGTGCCAAAGGGGGGTCACTTCTACTCATATGTCACGTCCTAGACTATTTATAGCCGAGATTAGCTGACGTTTGTTTACAATCTTAAAGATACATATTAGATTTTCGGGCGACCAAGCATTTTATCATTGTCTCATTTATACAGTAGTCTGCTCTCCCCTTTTATTTCACTGGCCCGCTTAGGGATTCTTCCTTCTCAATGTAAAAATTAGTACGTACATAATTACATATCTATTCCCTTCATCTTAACTTCTATTAGGCCTTATATGTATTTACGTCGTAATTCGCCGTTTGGAAATTTCAACACATGAATCTGATTGGAATAAAAATTGAATATTTGTAAAACAATGGCAGACCCCGGATAATCCGCAAACCGGTTAATCCGCCCAAGAATAATCGGGAGTTTACTGTATTTGGTATGCTTTGTCAGAATTCATTCTCCACAATTTGTTTTTATTCCTACTTATTATTCATTATTTTAATGTTTCTATTCAATGGAACAACAATTATCGTCTACCAATTGACTTATATTGTCGTAAAGTGAAAGTCACACGATATAGGAGGAAACCCAAGAAAATTTTGATTAATTCCACATTATCTTATTAAATGACCACTTTAGAGCGTTTTCAATGAAACTGTAGATCCCTAAGTGCCAATACCTTAAGAGACAATCTCTATGATATATACTCCCGTTTATTACGCACTCCCGCGAAATATTAATATTTTGTATAATAACAAATGGAGTAAAATATAATGTCATTATTAAATAGCCAGTTCATACCCTCGCTTGTATACCCTTTTTGAGTAAATTGATAATATTTCTGTAAATTTAGATTACATGAACGTAAATTTTTATTCAAGTGCTTACGTTCTAGTTAGCGTAATATTTGACAGAGTGATATATTTTGTTAGTCTATATAACAAGGCTGTGGAATGTCATATAAAGAATAAAAGTATTCTTTCTTCATATGATGTTTAGTTGTCCCTTTTAATACTTCTCATACACCATCTCCTCACCTTCCTGTATATATGTGAGAAACAAGACGGTAAACAACTACGAAAAAATCTTCCAACAGTATATATGACTAAAATGTTCTATAGGTTTAAGACAGCAAGATAGGTTAATAAGAGCTGAACTTTTGTAATTTACTTTTAATTGATAATTTTGGATCACATGGTTTTATACTTAAATGTAATACGGTGCATAACCCGTATTATTGGAACTGTTTATAAAAGCACTTTGACTGATTTTAATTCACAATAACAATAAACACTTTAGGTTTGCGGTACTTATTTTATATGCATGTAAATAGGAAAACTATTTCCACGTAATTAAATACTCAATTCTATTTCCGTGTAATAAGTGCTCGGTTTCAATAGGCAGTTTTATCGCAAAAATATGAAAACCATGTCAAAGGAGTTTTACTTTACATTGATAGAACTGTGGGAAAAGAATGGAGGAGAATCCTTATGTCAGTGAAACGAACGTTTACGCGCAAGCTACTCTCCCAGAAAAAGGGCGCCTTATAATATGCAGTCAAGAGGAGATATTGCTATCTTCTGACAAACAAACGTTTCTCTGATATAACCTACGCTCAACATATCCTTCACAGATCATTTCAGGGTATATAATATACTGCCGCACTTCAGAGATGTCATATCAGTACCATAATGCCTCTTAAATAGCGTAGTACAACCATTATTATTTCTTGATAAACGGTCTTAAAAATTAAAACCAACATTTAATTAAATTTTTCATAGTACCACTTTATGGGAGTTTAACAAAAACATTTTGTACTTTTATTCAAAATATATTGAGTAGAGTAGGGATATTTATTTTTCATTGTTATTCTTATGTAGATACTACTTTAAACCATATTTGGAAGATTGAAATAATAAAAACCTCTCTAATAGTCATTATTCAAAATATGTTTTCATTTATTTCTTATATGACTTACAATAAAACATTCTAGCAAATTTTCCATTAATTATGCTTTTTGTGCAACAGATAAATAAATAATTTAGACACATTAATTGGAAATCTTTACTAAAACAAGCTGGTTAATCGCTTCTACTGAGGCCCCCTGAACATAAGTCGTTCACTTCCTCGTATAAAAATAAAAATTCAAAATATTTGAAAAGTGTCCAAAGAAATATGATAAAATATGTTAAAATTTCAGTATACAGATGTTTCAAATTTCTTAACAATTTACACCAATACCTACTTTTTTCTTGAATGTCAAAAAAAAAATAATAATAATTTGGAGATTTCATGATGCTTATCGACCTTCGAACGAGTTATTCGTTAACAAACTATGAGTTTTGACTCTAGGCTACATCATTACATGCAACCCTCTTATTCAGGTCACCATTTTTGTATTGTCAGTTAAGTTTTTAATTAGCTAGTCATCAGAAGTTCTGTGTTAATTGCAATAGTGTTCTCGTGAACAAGTTGTAAATGCATTGTTGAATCGAAAATAATATTTGACTCATTTTTCCTCTAACCCAAATAGCAGTTATTAATATTATTGGTTTTAGGTTTACAATTTCCTTATCATTATTAAGTTTCATGGTGTCCGCTTTCTCATAGTTTTTGGTGAAATGCACCGAATGTAGCCTGTTTAAAGATTAGACACACATATATTAAAATATGTAATACTTTTTATATCTCAATTCTGAGTTTGTAATATGATAACGTTTTGACCCTCGAATAGTTTTACCTTTAATTTATTTATTTATAAACTGTTAAAACGTACGGTTTCTGTTCTTCTATTTTATATTATTATATATTCTACATTAAAAAATTATTTTAAAATTCACTACATAAAGCATATTAGGCTATATTTCAATGAACATAATATAATATTGTACTACGTATTACTATAAGCTATCATTTACTAACGATTTAGTTAAATCTCATGTAAATAGAAACTTCGCGAATGAGGTTAGATCGTAGTGTATTCAAATTGTTATTATTATCACTTATATTTTCATACATCTTGATTAATTAAATGGCAAAGATACATAACCCAATATTGAATAACCTATTTTGCCCATGGTTTACGTAATCTAAAACAACGTAGGATGTTAATGACGTAAAATTGGAATTTAAATATGTTAATATTTCCTTGCAAATGTAAATTATGTATGCGAAAAATGTGAAATATTAGCTTTACATTTCTCCTCGTATAGATTAAAATAATTATCATTTGTTTTAACATCCAAAATAAAATTACATCCAAATTAAATAGGTACTTTTTACAATAGAAAAAGCTACCAAGGATATATAATAAATACGACAGCAGCATTTATAGTCCAAGCAGTTCATTAGGTCAATGCTACATATTTATTGTAAATGCCTATTATTATTTAGTATTGTGATACAAGCTACTGTCGTAAATGGTAAAAGCATAAAAACGTCTGGGTAAACATACCATTATAATAAATTGTAAAGATACTTTAAACAAAAATTCTAAGATCACATAGACTGGTTTAGAAACGATAACTAGCTAAGGCGGCTTCCACCGGAAGTACAAAGTGCGAGAACAATTGATCTCGTATAAGGATTCGATTTTTTACCAAAATTAGACCTCATTAAATTTTAAACAAGAGAGTATATATTTTATGTGTAGCTACCGCTCCTTAGAAGATGAATAAATTGGAGGTGATAAAAAAAATCTCCAACACTAGTTGTTAAGAATCAAAGATAAAGAAGTCCATCTAAGTCTCTTTTTAAAGTACATTTCTTCTCCGGAGGCGACCTCATATAAATGATATAGCAATCTATTCGACGCGGTAAATGTTATTGTACAATTTGTTTACTATGAGAGCTATGTTTTATTTTCACTACTCTATAAAAGAACAGTAGTATTTGAGTGCAGACTTGGCAAACCTAGCTTTGAAATTATTTCTAAAGGCTTAAATTATTATAGCTTTAAATTATTTCGCTTTATAAGGTTATTGCCACACACGCATTACTTCATATTATACCCATTGCTTATTTATATAATATACTTGATGTCATTTACATTTCATATTTTTCATTTCAGATGTGAGAGGCAGAAAACGTTGTAAACAGAGAAATAAAATCAATGACCTCCATTGAAGGAATTTTTTGAAAATAACTAAAGAGGGTGTAAGAATGGGATCTAATATTTACGAAAATGAAAACAATGACGTTTAAACCAAAGTGGAATTTTTCTTGATATCTTTACATTAATCAATTCCTGTTTGTATTTTGTATAGAGGAATTTTAACGGGCAAGGGTAACGTTTTTCTGGTTTCATCATTATGTTTATTAAAAATAATAATTAAGTGATCGTCAGGTAAAAAATATCATATCTATGTATAGTATATACCTCCTAATATTTCATGCAGCTTTGAACATTAATCGTAGCGAACAAGAGTGTTACGCAGTCAGCTTTGGTTGCAGTGGTCTAGCGGTGTAAGAAAAGACTTGCTCGGTTCTCTGGAGGGACGCCGTAGAAAACCCTTTTTGGTTAAATCTCTGGAAACATGTGGCATCAAATATACATTAGAAACATTCACCTAAAAAAAAGAGCTAATTTCCAGTGTAAAGTAATTTTTGGTACATGTCTTTTCTTCAAGAATGTTTATTCGAAGAATTTTTAATCCTAAATAAAGTTTTTAATTAATTTTTTTTTAAATGCTTTCCATCATATACCCACACAACCAGCTTCAAGGGCTTTTACCTTTCTAAAGATCAGACGCGAGTGCTATTAAAATATACAAAGCCAATGTTCTCTCTATGGTAAGATATATCTAAACCGCCTCAAGACGTTAGTAGATTTGATTATTAAAGGCCTTCGAAGGACAGATTGTAAAAACATAATTTCCTATTATGTTTAAAGCTGGTGTGAACTCACTCACTGCTGCCATGGATAATCCTTATGATGTTTCTGAAAAACTAAATGAATTTTTATTTCCTAAAACTTTAGATAAACATTTCCTATGATTTTTTCTGCCCTTAAATTTCGCCCTCCAGTTTAGGTTGAAGAAATAAAAATCGCTGCTTTTGGTGGTCTCCAAAAATATGACTCCTCTTATTTAATATTTCCTTAGTGTATTGTCAACAATTCCTTGCACAATTATATCACGAACGTTTCCTATCTCTTCATTGAGGTCCCCGTCATCGTTAAAGACTCTATTCCTGTCATCGATTCTGTTAAAACCATTCTCTCTAGAATTATTGTTTTATGTGCCACAATGAAATCGTGATTTGTGAATATAAACCTCGTTACGATTAATGCTGATTGTGTTACCTCATTACAACACTTTATAATTCCTGAGTGATATCGTTCTTTTTTTAAATTTTTATTTCAGTGTTTCACATAGACATCTTTTTAAAAATATTCCTTCAACAGCTGTCCTATGGATTAGTAATATCCCTCATGGTACACTATCCTCGTTATCACTATTAGAATTTGCATTTTAACATTGATATCGATTCAACTCTCCCTACTTCACTCGACTGTTTGATTTATTTACATTTAAAACGAAACTTAAGTTCGTCCCGCAGTCGAATGCCAATTATAACTGCCATAAGTCTCTAAGCAAAAATATTTTACTTGTTAGAAACAGCTTAGTTATTTGATAAGTAAGTTTATTTTTAGAAAAAACTATCTAACTAACTGAAGTATAGTATCCTTAGGTTAATCCAAATTGGTAAGATGGTTACTGCTTCGAACGACTGTGGAACAATGCTTTCAATGAACGAGATTAAGCTACATTTTGCATCGTACAGACACTGTATGATCATTCGCTAAATTATTACCAAGTTAAATCAGAGACAGCAAAAGTTTCCTGCGTTCAAATGAATAGATAGTTCTATTACAGGGTCGTAAATGTACAATATATAAATGTATTGGAAAGCAATCATTTTACTACTTATTTCCTTTCACAGCTTCTAGTAGGCAGCAGAAGAGGAAGTGCAAGACACACCACTCACATCTCCTTAGCCTTCAGCAGGAGTCCCTGGGCCAACGAATTTGTGACAGATGTTTCGAGAGGTGATCGGTTTGTGATGAGCATTCCCGGATTGAAAACAAAACCTATATTTACATATTTGAAAGAGAGAGAGAGAGAGAGGGAGAGAGAGAGAGAGGGAGAGAGAGAGAGAGAGAGAGAAAGGAAAACAAGAGAGAAAAAGACAGACAGTGTGTGTGAAAGAGAGAGAGGTGTGTATTAGGTGAGCATTTCTTGTAGAAGTAGGTATTTTCAAGTTAAATATTTTAATAAATAAGAATAATACCAAGCTCAGTAATAAAAACAAGTAAGAATATTTAAACTAATACTTTTATAAATAATAATATTGACCGCAAGCACAGTATTATTAATAATAGGGGTAATAAGCCTATTTATAATTCTTTATTTAATAGATAACAATTATTATGTCTATTGCAATTCACTCCAATTAAGTACTTTTACTAATTGTAGTAATTATAGTTTAACCAACCCCAATAAAAAAAAGTTTATTGTTACAAAAAACGAAATGGAATATTTGATTTTTCGGAACAAATCAGACTAAATTAAAAATATACTATAGAAACTTCATAAAATGCAGCAAAGAAAAAAAAGATTTAGTGCCTTGTAATTTTGCTGTAAACCTACTTCGATTACTTGTCTTCTTAATTAGCGCTTTTCAGAGAGACGTACAGTCCGTATGGAAATAACCCGCAGTACAGTTAAGTTCATAAGTTGAATATGAGGCTAATAACAGTGTTAGAAAAACATCGCGTCTATGAAATCAGCAACAGCAGATTCCTAGATTGGTCATTTTTGATGAATAAACTACTGGAAATGTGATACAAACCTTTTAAATTAAAAGTAATTTCATTTTGGAAGAAGCTAAAAAGCCTTACAAATTTCCAAATATTTGGTATCATAAAGACCTTTGTTGTCAAAACTAATCATGTTAATTTATTTGATTACGATCTATCGTCTTATTTATTTTAATATAATTACAATCAAAAGCTGAAGGGAAATCATAATATAACATTGATTTTCCGTTAGCAGCAGCTATTAGGTAATTGAATTCCTTTATTATATATTACTATATTTATATATTCTTTTCCGTTTATTACTACTATATCCGACGCAAAGCTCAGTAACAAAGAAAAACCGAATACTTTGACTTCCACACATACTCTCATTTGTTTTTCAAAACCCTTTCCTGTTATTTTAAATTTATATAGATGTTTAACTATACATTTCAAATATTAGTACTTTTACTTGTTTATGCCTATAGGTTAATTTTGTAACATTTGTTTAGTTCCTTCATTGCTTAGTAGTGGGCATTAATAAACTACGGTTTTATAATTTTTTATTTTTCAAATAAAAAATAAATACAGCTTACCTTTGATGTATAAACAATGATACGTCTATAATAAAAAATATATATATAATTGCTCTGTTTTAATTTTATTAAACACATGTTGGTATAAATGGAAATGTTTTATGATAGTTTATTGTGTTTCATTAGACCACTGACCGCCAAAAGTTAAAAAAGATCTTAGTGACACTCAATGAAAATGGTAAAATGAGGGAGTTATTACATATATTCGAAATTAAAAACCCTTATTCTTTTTTTTAGGGTTTTAGGGTTGTTTTAGACTTTTAAGTAATAACCATAGCCCCTAATACCCTAATCTCTGTTTTCCTCTTATATTGTTTGACAGTCTACTTTTCCTCCGTGGAGTGTGTGTATTCGCGCTCGTGCGTTATCGATTACAAGTTGCTTCCGCGATACCTGGCAGATAAACTGACGTGGGACAAAAGTTACAGTGTTTATTAGTTGAAGATGATATTTAGAAAATAGTTTATATTGAAAAAAATTTTCAAAGTGTAGACAATCAAATATTTTTGTCTAATAAAGGTTTTAGATATTTTTAATATTAACAAACGAGCTACACACAAACATGCATAAATAGCATTAGTGTAAACAGGTGTACATAAAATATCGGAGTGACTTGATAATTTGAAGAAAGTTTTTCCCCCATTATATTACTCTCTGGAGCCAAGCCAGTTTAGTCACTAGAGAGCTTTTCATATATTTCAAAGCCTTTACGTTGTTTGTTATGTTCTTATGATCGAGAGGAAAGTTTTCCCCCATAATATTACTTTTTGGAGCGAAGCCCGTTTAGTCACTAGAGAGCTTTTCATATATTTCAAAGCCTTTACGTTGTTTGTAATGTTCTTATGATCGAGAGGAAAGTTTTCCCCCATAATATTACTTTTTGGAGCGAAGCCCGTTTATTCACTAGAGAGCTTTTCATATATTTTAAAACCTTTACGTTGTTTTGTAATGCTCCTAAGATCGAGAGGAAAGTTTTGGTCTGTATGACGGCCAAAGTTTCAGAAAAAGTTGATGAGATGTAAAACGACAAACTATCGTCAACGATTATTTCCAATTTACTCTGTCAACCTTATCATATAATGATTTCTCTGTTTGCTGTAATAAGCAATAAGGTTGTTGGAAATCTAGTTTCATTTTTAAAACATCCTTTGAATAATATAATTTTGGGAACACTCAATCGCTATTTAAGATGTATAGTATAATTCAAGATACTGAGTAATCCGTATATTCTAGATAAAGGCCGGTAAATGCAAAAGATAAAACGTTTGCACAGACAAAGACAAATAAATACATGGTTTAGATGCAAATTTTTAGGTTAAATTTGTGATAAGAGGTAATTGGACTTTAAATATTTATGTCTGTAGGATATACTATTTTTATTTATAGTCTTCCTTGTAAAGACATGCTTTAACAGTTTTATATATGTTAGGTTCATCATGTTTACTACTGTTATTTCCATTACATTTTTCAAGCTTATACAACTTAAAGTTTAAATTGTTCAGCCGTTTTACGCAATATCAAACAACAATGACAATTGTATAGCTCCCTCTTTCAGCATAAGTTCATATGTTTCAATTTGTTTCGCATTTTCAGAATATGCGTTGGACTTACGCAGTTAATATTTCACTATATTAAGATATTATACATGTTTTTTATTTAAAAATCTGTCTGCTCGAAACACGAACTTATCGTCGGTCTGAGTGATAAGCGACTATAGGCCTTATAATATGAGAAAACAACAGCAATTATTTGGCTCAGCCAAATCTAAACGGGTCATCTTTGAGTATAATAAAATTGGAATTATATAAAATTGTGTTGAACTAAACTTTCATAATTATCACTTTGTGATACTTCAAGGACTAAAAAAGTTAAGTTATAAAAGCTAAAAATTGTTTGTCAGGATAGTTAATTCCTTTAACTACATTGACTAAAATCTTGATATCCCAGTCTGCTGATATTTCAGAATGTGATAATCTGAAGATGACAATATACTGATGTGTGAGAAACATAAAGAGTGAGTTTATAGGCAGGATAATATTTCATTCTCGTGAAGATAATTACATTGCAAATAAGTCCTAATTTATATAAATGCATTTTAACTGTAGTGTGTAATGAAATTCCGATGTTGAATGTCACGCCAAACCTTGTTCATAAGTTTTGCTGGATTCTCATTTTTTTAGTATTTCTTCACGTGCTGCATTATTTTTCCACAACGTCCTCTTGCCTAGACTTTCGATGCGATTTCTCCTAAACACTTTATTTATTTAGATGGTAATGGAAGAGTGAAGGAGACATAGATCGGTTATAGTGCGAAACGTTGTTTTACCCTCTATGGTAAGTGTGTTACCTGCGATTAGAATCAAGTATTTCGAAGTATATTGTTACATTTATGCATGCATACAACCGTATGCGTTGTTCTTTACAGCTTTGAAAACGATCTAGTTATTAAATACTCTTTTTATGATATTATTTAGATTATTATTTAGATATGTATGTGCAACACACACACACAAACAAACACACGCACACACACACACACACACACACACACACACACACACACACTAACAAGAAGCTGAAGAAAAATCCCCAATTATTTGAAAAGGCTTTCGCTACTTTATCAAAAACGTAGATGCAATAAATATCCCAATGGTCATAGTGATTAGGTCTAAAAGTTACTAAAAGTTAAATACTACTTATATCTTAGTAGTATAATATACATTATATACAGTATAATATAACCTGTAATTTGTGTATATGCCTCACCTTATTTTATTTCCTAATGTAGGTTAGGAAACAAACGTTTATGTAAACTGTTATTGCTTATGAAAATCAAAAACGTTTAACAGGTTTTCATATGTACCTGAAATTAGAACCATTACTTCAGATCAAGGTGTTTGGAAGTTCATTACGAATAAATAACGAAAAAGAAGAGCATGGTCTGCACAACATTCCTTCAGATAATATAATGCTAGTAAGTTTATTTTCCACCCTTAGACAGATATGTTGAACATATGTTTTTACTCTATAGCTAGCAAGCAATTTTTTTTTCAAAATATTTTAGAAATGATGAATTTTAATTTTTAGTATGAAGCAAATTAAAAGCTTTTCTTAAGAATAAATTCCAATATGGTATTCCAATTTCAAATCCCATTTTTACTATGGAAGAGGCTATTATATTCAACGTGGTTAAATATCATAACTTATTTAACTTACATATGCCGGTACTTTGTGGCAAATAACCAGGCAACCGCCAAACCTCGAAGGGGTCGTAGTAATGTTATTCGTAAATATACGACAAACGATGTTGTGCTTTGGCCAATCCTTGTATTAAACCCTGGGGCGAAATTTCCTGAGAAATAAAATACTCTTACTTCCCTCTAAATTGGATTTAGATCTTAGTGGCCTGCCATATATACTTCGGTTTATTATTAGGTATACGAAAAAGCAATTAAATACATCAAATATATTTAAAACAATATTTTATTACATGACAAAAAAAATTTGATGAAATAGATTATTTTCCATAATGTTTTAAAAATATCATATGACACCATACAAAGTCACTTATTACGTTTATTTTAAAACATTAAACTTACGACTATTCCATCCTCGCTTACAGACACAATAATGAAGAGGAATGTATTGCAAGGTGCCTCTTTATATATTTCCCATTTGATTTATCATTTTAGGACGAACTTGAAGCCGAAAGATTTATGTATGAATATATCTTCCACAAATCCTTTAAAATAATTTAAATCACATTTAGCATGATTTGTTGGTTAGCTTGAATTCAAAACTAAGAACAGTCACATCCTTTCATAAAAAAAAGGTTGGATATTGGTAGTTTTAAATCTCCGAAAACCTAATGACATTAAAAAAATGTTATTCCTAAGTGCACACGGTAATATGGATTGTGTGCATAAGTAGTAACGAAAACAATAATATAAGGTTCAATAAGGAGTGATATTATACGTAGGTTTATGACTAATTTATAATTATTTTTATCATTATTATTCCATTGAACATTGTAGCAATTTAAAACAAATGTAGAGCTAATAATATAAAATATACAATTTATAATTACACACACACACACACACACACACACACACACACACACACACACACACACACACACACACACACACACACACACACACACACACACATATATATATATATATATATATATATATATATATATAATAGTATATGTATAATATATATTGTATTCACTTCAAATATGACTAGCCCCACTAATATTATTTTAGCATATCCTATAGGAATAAAAGAAATAAATATTGATTGGTTTCTTTTATTACTATAAGAATGTTATGTTCATAAAGGCTGTTATTAAAATTAGTGGTTATAAATAACTCCTATTTACTATATCGGTGATTCAAATATTATAAAATTTGCTAGGGCTCAAAACATATCACTGAATGTGTGTTATATTATCATATATTTCAAATAATATTAAAATGCTTGATTATCTCTTTATATAATGGCAGTTTAGTCCATTTTTTTAAAAATAATACAGTGACGAAAAAATTAAAATGTATATATATATATATATATAAAGAACTAAGTCAAAATACAAATACAAGAATTATATTGAATTTCATAATTCTTGTATTTCTTTTATTATTTCATTCTTTATTAATACACAAGAATACATATTGCGATATTTATATATATATATATATATATATATATATATATATATATATATTTATATATATATATATATATATATATATATATATATATATATATATATATATAACACAAGTTATATGAAAACACATAGCATTTGTATTTATGTATGTATTTACACAATGATAGCTTATACGTCCATAGTTACTATATTATACCACAAAAAAACAATAAAACAAACGAAAGTTTTACAGCTCAGGTGGGTTATGTTTTAATTTAAATAAGGGTTTAAATCGTTGTGTAAAACGATTTTATAAGTAAGAAAAAGAAGATTCACGAGCCAATAACGAAATAAATTAGTATTGTAAATCAACTGTACTGAATATGGCATATTTGAGAGGAATACAAACTACTCTACATAGTTGCGTAATTGGAGGTTTTAACTGAATTATTTCTGCGCAAGTTGTTTTAAAGAGCACCACTGCTAACTATTAAAGAAATAATTCATTTTATAGAAAACATTCTTAGAACAACAGTTTAATTTCAATAAAAATCGTCTGCCTTTCTAGAAATAATTTTACGTTTAGGAAAAATATTATATCCGGGTCTTATAAATTGAAGTTAAACTTGAACATAATCTGAAGGTGTTAAGGGCTTGGAGGGTTTTCATTTTCGCTGTAAGATAACACCCTAACAGTGCCATTTTTGCTGAAAGCATAGGAGAAAAATATTTACAAAATTGCAAACTTGTATGTAAATGTTTTAAACTAATAACATGAGGGGAAAATAGAGAATGAGTGAAAGAGAAGAAAGTAATAAACTAAGTAACACTTTGCATTTATAAAACTAAATAAAATATTCTCTAGATCTGTGCGGTAATATATTTATAAAATCGTATTAGAACCTATGAGTAAGAAGATAGTGAAGTAATAGCAACTAATTATAACAATTATACCAAATATATACCAACAAAATTATAACAAGTATAAACACTAGTAAATCCAATTTTGATTATATTTTATTATATCATAAAATTCAGAATACAAATGTTTTAAAGCTGGAAATCGTTTTTTTCCTTTCTCTTGCTTAATACGTCCACCTTAAGGATTGTACGAAACTTTATCACTTAAACAAATAGTATAATTTATAAAACATCCTTAAAAACCTGTTCAATATTAGGTGTAAAAATAAATTCCATCAATTAAACAAATCCCAGTTTGTGGCAAATATGACTTATAACAAAATGTACTTATAAATATACCTTGTTGAGTGCTTATTCGTTCTTTGATCTACTACTAAGTAAACTCTAGATATAGAAGAACAAAAACAGCTCTTCGACAAGATGAGGTTTCTGCCGTTCACTTTGCGTTCACTTGCTGTGTAACGAGAAATTAAAATCTTTTTGCTTGATTTCTATTTTAATATATCTGGCACCAAAGCCAACTTTAGCTATCATATTCCCGATACAACATACCTACTATAAATATAGTGTGTGTTGCAACGTCCTTCCCTTCACTTCACAGCACGCAGAATACCAAACTTTTGTTGCTTAAAAGACTTATATATAAACAAAACAAACATCTGCCAATCACCCCGCTTGATAAACCGTGCTGAAATCCCTGAGTTACGTGTATATTTCCCGCTCATAGGGCCATGCCCAAAACAAGCCTATTCCCGCTGACTACTATTTTAAAATAAGTATAATCTCCCCAAAATTGGTTTATTAACTATGTAGGGTCTAGATATAGTCGCACATGTCATTTCAATAGTCAGCTGGAAAGAAACACATGTAAAATAATATACAAAATGATCACAGAGTCTTACCACCTGACGATGATCTGCAGAGACAGCAAGGGGACATGCAAAATATAATCGTGTTTAATTTACCTATTTTAAAAGGCCCCTGCGTCCTTTTAGACACAATCTGCCAGTAGATAAATCTCTGGACTTTTATACAAAAAACCAACTAATCTTTAGGCTAGCTCAATGAAGTTAGTTGAGAGAATCTCTTTTAAAACATTAGGTTTTAACTATTATCAATTAATGGAATTTAATTAAACTTGTTTTCTGATTTAATAATCATTTTCGTATTAGTTGGAAAAAGCTAAAAAGTTTTTATTGATTATTCAACACAGGATTTAATGCAAATACTGTTGATTTTTATAACATATTTAATTTATATTTATTTAAAGAAAAAAGAAAATTTATCTTTTCAAATAAAACACAATTATATTGACAAAAACAATTCACTAAATAACTTGTTATCTTTCATATTTTAAAATCTTATAATTTCTATATATATCAATTACATTTACATAAAAATAAAATTATTTCCCAAATTAGACATAATAAAAATTTATTTTCTATATTAAATTGGTAAATTCGCATTTATGACACATAATTTTTAAATTTATAATATTCAAAAAATTGTAATTTCCTTGAAAATAAATGGCTCATGGCCAAAAACCCTTTATAAGTTTAATATTTATCATTTGAAATATTCTGATCACACAAATTAATATTATTAAGCATCAAATTTATTTAATTTTTATATAGAGTGAAGTCATTGTTTAGGCTTGAATATTTGTTTGAATTTAATAAAATTAACTGACTAAATTTGACGTAATTGGTATCGAATAGAGAAAATGACTTGCCAAAGATGTTCCTGCGGTCCTAGAGACACTCGTCTGGATTCCCTGGTCCATGGACATCGGAAGTCGCCATCCCTGGTTCGTCGGTGATGGTTTTCCTCCATTCCCGCGTCCTGGAGGCTGAGTCTGGAGCCTTCGTTACTTGTTAGTCCTAGACGTCGGAAGCGTTGAGATTCGGTCCCATCTGGCCTGATGGCGGTCTTATTCGCGATCCGGCATAGCGGTCCGTGGCCCCTCGTATTAAAAATTTATTTCAGACTTCTTTAAGGTCTTAGAGACCTAGTATATATAGCGGTGAAGTTACCCTACCTCACCCCGCCTGCATCACTTGCTATCTTTGGATTTATTCCTTGTACAGGCAAGTCAGGCAACGAATCCGTTTTAGCTTGCAGAGTTTGATTATCATTTTTGGAACACTGAAAAATGTCTATTTTATTAAAACTGCTGTAACGTTTTTGTTTTTTAAGTTTTTCAAATTTTGTTTTCACTCATGTTTATTCTGGCTTATTCTGGTTCTTCTAAAATGTCGATGAAAGTTCTATGTATATTAAATTTAATTAACTAATTTAATCGTGCTGGTAAAATCGCAGTGTTGCCACTTTTCTTCCTTCTCTTGTTAGATTAATTTTTTTTTGCTGCAATTTCAACTGTCACAATAACCATCATTGTATTGACTTGTGTCTGGGTAATTTATTTGAGGCTTCAAGAATATCTGGATTCTTCCTGCTTTTTGTAGTTCACCCTACATCGTCGTGTTGCACAACATACATTCCACTATCTCAAACTTAAAATATTTCGTTTAATAGAGCTAACCACGAACTTATCTGCAGGGGATCGGTAAAATACCTGAAAAACCAAATGTTTTTGTTTTTCATTTATATTTCTTGAAGCATTTGATTGGTTGTGTCCTCAATATGTGTTGGATAATTCAATCTTTAATATCACGATCGTTTTCACAAAATCTATTATGAGTTTCCTATGCTTATATTATTGCAAGAAAATAGGATAAATTGTTTTTAGTAAATCCTTACTTCTTTTATTTTACGTATTTGATCCTTGTTTATTTATAAGAAATATTGATTTCATATTTTGTACTAGGAAATAGGAAACATTTTATAGCTTACAGGTGAAGGTAAAGTACCATTTCGTAAAATGTTTACTTTTCATATGTTAAGGCTGTGGGCAAGGGATGTTCAAGAACCCGTTCTTATACCTTTATAACCTAAAGCCTAGACTAATAAAGATTGATCCGTCTCTATGAGGGTAAAACGGAAAACAAATATAACTACAATGTTTAAATAAATTTTAACTTTTTCTGCATATTCTTGAAACGAGCCTGTCTTTGGAAATATTAGAGATATTTATGCAGATAGTAAAGGCTCGGTGGTAGTCCATGTGGCATTTTAATTGGCAAGAAGAAACTATTAAACATAAGTTCACACAGTAATTGGAAAAAAATATATTTCTATCCACTAAAATTATAAAATAAACAATTACAAAAGTTGTGAACTTACATGTATCTGTAATAATAATATAATGCTCATTTTATAGAGATAGTCTGGTAAACATAACTCACTGCCAAACAATTAACTGAGTAATATTTGAAAGTTTACTGTTACTAATTAACTTCCATCAAAACTCTCTACAAGCATTAATTTATTCATCAGTGTTATGTAACGCAAGTGTCTTATTAAAATGCCTAATTATAACTGTGTATCTGCGTACCTACACACAGCAACAAATAAATTATTAGGTGTTCTATTAATAATTTCTTTAACAGTTATAAAAATTATTTAATTATTTAATATAATAATGCAACAGAATTTAAAAAAATACTTACTCTCCTTATAATTACACGAGCATTGTAAAATTGAATCCTCAGCCTACAAGATTCTATTATTTTTGAAAAGCTTTTTGACTTGAGTCAATTATTAAATACTAAAAAAAGTATTCCTAAATCTAAAAGTATATTATTACAAGTATATGATATCTTTCGTCTATATAGTACTTTGCTCAAGTTAGTAATACTTTCATATAATAATTAGTGCTAAATATACCACCCCAATTGACGGCGTAGTATCTCTCGGGAAGTTTCAGCCCAGGGATTAATACAATGATTGGCCGATTTACAGAATCGTAATAAACAAAACTTCTCTAATGACGTTATAAATAAAACCATAAACTAACTTCGATAGTATTTGTTAAAAAAATGTCACGTACAACATTAGGTTTGTATTTTTCTTCCCTTTGTAAAATATATTCTTGGTAATATAGTGTTAAATGGGAAGCAAAATGTACACTTGTTCTAATATTGGCAACAGAATATTCAATGAATTTACTTAAAATTCAATAAATTAAGATATTATGTAGAAAATATTAGGATTGAACTATTTTATAACTCTTATCAGAACGCAATTTACGGAGCTAAAATATTTAAACTCTTGGTGGAAACGCCCTAAGGTGATGTTGTAATAATTTGAGATGAGCAAATACAAAATTCTCTCCGTGTTACCTATTTATCACGTGACATTCCCTTTATGAAAAAGTCGGTGAAGTCATTCGCTCAGTATCAACAATGATCCTCCCTTATCATAAACTAGATTGAGTTTCCTATACAATTTACCATTATGATGAAGGAGACACTAGAGGGAGACAAATCGTAGGACTAGATATGTAACAAGGAAATTCCATTTTTAGGAGGAATATAAATATTGGTTTTAAAATCTGTAGAAAGTGTTTACTTAGTGTTTTAAAGGGACATGTTATGTAAAAAAGAAAATTAGAAAGTACTGAGACTATATATTTTTAATAGTATTTATTATCTCCTTAAAGACATGGTCTTTTTTTTTATTCAACCTTGAGAACTGTTGACATTAACAGTGGACAACCTTGATGATAAAAGTTTGCAGCCGCGTTTGTAGTCACGCCACTAATGAGCCAATCAAATATTACGAAATATATATATATATATATATATATATATATATATGTGTGTGTGTGTGTGTGTGTATATATATATATATATATACACATATGTGTGTACATATATATATATATATATATATATATATATATATATACACATATGTGTGTAAGAATAATTTTGCCACGTTGAGAGCATTAGCTGTTTGTTATGTTTAGAAAGATTTTCAGCTCTGGTTAATTTAGCATTTTTTTTTTGTTGTTGTCAGAAAAGTTAAAATATGGTTGTTACGTGAGATATTGGTTTATTAAAAATCATAGATAATATTGAGTGAACGCTGTTGCTACACAATAATATAAATTAAAAAAATAAGAACATTAAATGTCGTTTCTCCTTTTGCAGGTATAGGCCTATATATTATAAGTTATACAACATATACATCTGTGGAACGTGATAGTTGGAGTATTTCATATTTGTACAGAGAAACTCAGTTGTGCTCTTTATTTTAATTGCTGTTGCAAATAATATAATACCATTTAATATAAATATAAATATAAATATAAATATATATATATATATATATATATATATATATATATATATATATATATATATATATATATATATATATATATATATACATTCAGAACCATTAAATGACTGTTCTAATATCTCGTCATAAAGTTCGATAAGTTATGTAATATATACGATGAGTTTATAAATGAGACGAGGCTTATGCGATCAGAATCTACTAAAAAAGCTTAATTTAAATAGCTTTTTGTTATTCTTACAAATTAACAAATGTTTTCGTTAGGATTTGGTTATTAATTTATTTAGTATTTTACGTAATTTAACTCATACATTATTCTTGTTTCAAATATAATATCTTTTGATTGATCAAACGTTAATAATGTTATGCAGCAAAGATATAGTTATTGTAGAAGTAGGTATGCTAATTCTTGACAAAGAAAATTGAAACAAATTTATTTTGGTCATTTTTTACAATATTATTCAAAAATATATATTATTAACGTGATTCGTCATTTTAGAAACCCAATTATTGATCAAACAATACTACACTATAGTAATTACTACACCATTTCGTACTTTATTACGAAATAACACTTCCTAAAATTAATACTCTAATACCATGCAAGTGCAATTAAGTGTGGAAATTAGGTATTGAGTTTGGTAAGGTTGAAATATGGAAAAACAACTGTTAATTAAAATAACGATATTAGCTATTGTTAAAGCGACGTAGTAGCACCCTACATCATCTATATCTTCCTATAGGAGTTTCTAAGACAGATATAGTTGGCCTTGCGTAGAAACTGTTATGAAGAAATGTTTTATAAAAATTTGTATTTTTTGTGTCTTATTATAGGATTTTTGTTTTGTAGATTTGAAAATTAATTATGTTTCAAGTTAAGTATTGATACGTTAATAGTGATACGCTAAGTATTTAGGAAGTATCGAGATCGTATAATTAAATACGGGCAAAACAATTGGATTAGGGCAATGTGCATTGGACATTATAAGGTAACTTACTTCTTTTTATAAACAAACCTATCGTAAAATGTTATTTTTTGAGTTATAAAATAAATTTCTTTAATGTAATGCTTAACAAAAATAACAGGTTAGCTGTGTGTTTTTGCAATGAGAGTACGGATGTATCTATTTTAACCGATACCCATGGATAGCATGAAAGAACTTTCTTCTTTTTCAAAACATGCATTTAAGAAACAAATGTGAAAATAAAAAATGATGGAAAATAGAAATTGGTTCAAAGTGATAGGTAAAACTGCAAGTATTTCATGATAAAGATGGCATTGTGTATGCTGCACAACGCAAAAGAACTAAAATTATATGGTGCACGTTGGATTCGCAGTGAAAGGTTGGAAAACGCCTGCTTTGTTATGAGGAAAGTTAAACATTTGTTGATACAATAACATTTGAATTTAGTTGCTGTGAGTAATATTAGTAAGTTTCTAGTCATACACACAGAAGCTTTCACTAAAAATTCTTACAGCAAATAACAACGGAACAAAGTTTCCAATTCGGGAGATTAAATCAAGATCTTGATTTGTACTGGCGCTGTATAACAATGCGCTAAAGTTTTACGAAATACAATAAGAAGTATAAAATGGTTCCTCAAATGTATAGTAATAAAATTAAATTAATTCAAATCCATTTACTTAAAACGTCATAGCATATTATGAATATATAACTCTATTAGAATACAAGGTTATTGGCTTTACTGGTAAAATTCCGAATTGTAGAATCAAGTGAACCTAACACTAGGCGATACATAATACAAAAAATACGATTACCTTTCTTATTTGTTGTAATTAATTATATGAACCGTTGAACGATAAAAGAATGCTTGTGTATCTGAATGTGGTGCTAATAATTTTAAACCGTTGTTTAAGGCTTATCCACATAGTAAATAGTTATGTGTTGGAAAGAAAAAACTCCAATAAAGTTAACAAAAACCCTTTAATTCCCTATAAATGTTTCAATCATGTAATGTTTTAGCTAACTTGATTTTCGCTGTATATATATATATATATATATATATATATATATATATATATATATATATATATATATATATATATATATATATTAATCACACTTACACTGTGTTTTCCTTCACTTGAGTAATGTTACAAAACTGTACTTCATAGAATGTTTAACAATTTTAGCTTATTCCTACATCCTCGATATTGCAACAATAATTATATCTGGTAATGCATGAAAGTATCAGGAATTTAGAAGACGTTCTTAGTTGTACTGAGCTCCTAAAACTTAAAAATTATGAAAAAAAACGAATTACAACCCAATTACAACACAAACACACACACACACACACACACACACACACACACACATATACACGAACACCCATGCACACACACACACACACACACACACACACACACACACACACACACAAACACACACACACAAACACACACACACACACACACACACACACACACAGACACACTCAATTCAAACGATATTCTGTAAAAATTGAAATGGTTTTTATTGTTTAGTGAAGGGAAATTTAGGCGTATATTACATTGGTTAAAAGCTGTAGACAGACACTTTTCTTCAGCGGCTTTTATAATCGGCGTTATCTCGACATTTTTCTAACGTCTGCATATAAAGTATTGCTACACATCAACACCTATTATAAGACATTCTCACAATATTAATTTTCTAATGCAGATAGTAAAGCACAATTGTGGAAGCAAAATTCAGATTGTATACTTTCTTTAACAGTATACCGCGCTCCCCAGTGATTGCAAGAACATATTCCCCATCGATTCTTTGTCTTATATCTTTAGATCAGAGATTAGCCTGACAAATTCTTCTAGACATAGAACATCTTTTTTTGCCTATTCTAATATTTATATAGACCAGAATGAATAATCACTGGTCACCGAAGTTATGTAAACTACTGAGTTTTCCTGAGGAGGAAGGGAACCATATAAAACTCCCGTCACTACTAACGTTAACTTTAGATTCGTAATACAAAAATATACAGTTACAAGATGGTTCTCTTAACCTCTGTGTAGATAGTTGTTTGAATACTCTTGAAACTCTCTTCCTGAGCTATCCATGACCTGATTGTGGAGTGTAGGTTAGGCTAAGATCTTAAATTCTGTAAATTAGACGAACAAACTTGTATTTACAGCACAATATCCTTCCCGGATAGGAATTCTTAAAGACAAGTCTTACAACATTACGAGACTTTACATCTTCATTTGTGTTCAAATTATCTATGAATATAATTTATTGGACTTTGGACAGGATTAGGTTGTATGATAACAGTACATACCTGTTAACCTGATTAAGTTAATAATTTCATCCCATAACTGTTGCGCAAACAGAGGTTTAACGGTTGTCTGTTAGGAATAGTTAAATGTTAAATATATATATATTTAGCAAATGTAATATTGTTAGAATAAACAATTTTAGATAATTATTAAAGGAAGTCTCGCAAATTATGAAGTAAATTGAAACGTCAGTAGTTCTTTGTGGTTAAATATTTATTTGAAGATGAATCGATTTGTACCTAAATGATATATTATATGTGAATTGCGTTTCATTTTCAACGGGCTTGTAAAACATTAAAAAACGTTTACTATGGAAGTGTTGAACAAAACATCTGACCCGTTTGTGCACAATTGTCCTCGTGTTGGATTTAACAATTCACAGAAACTTATCCAGTATGCGCAGTGAAAATTTCTAACTCACACCATTCTGCGCTTATTTGTAATGCACTTATTATGCTATGTATGAAGCATTTACACCCGAATCCCTTGTTTTATGCATCCTTACAACTACCCTTGCACAAAAAAATAAATACATCGTCTTATTGCTATTCCACGATTCGGCAGATTATGGATACGACTTCCGAATTTCACTTATTTATAGTTTTATTCCATGACCAAGACGGGATACATTATCATTGACTATACAAATTGAGCTGTTCCACCTAAACTAAAGTATCAAAACTGCCCGTTACCTGAGTAACCTTGACTAAAATTTTCCGTTAGCTTTTTATAACATAATTCTCATATAAATTTTTCTTTTCAAATGTTTACGTTAAACAATTATTGCTAAAATGGGATTATATATGGGAACATATATAAGATAGAAATATGTACAAATGTACATATTTATGTATACATACATTTATATTTACATATATATGTACATATATATGTAAGAGAAATATTACATATAATTTTCTTGTTTTGAATTTTGCCGCGTTGCGAGAATCAGCTGTTTGTTATTTTTAGATAGATTTTCAGCTGTTGGTAATTTAGCATTTTTTGATTGTTGTCAGAAAAGTTGAAATATGTTTGTTACGTGAAATATTGATTTATTAAAAATAACAGATAACATTGAGGGAACACTGCTGGCACACAATAATACAAACTAAAATAATTAAGAACATTAAATGTCGTTTCTCCTTTCGCTGATGTTTATATAATAAGTTATAAAACATACAAATCTGGGAAACATGATAGTTGGAATAAACATACATACTTGCACGGATAAACTCTGTTGTACTTATTATTTTAATTGCTGTTTCAAATAATTAATAAACCATTATAAAACGAAATTTCTTTGTCAGAAAATGGAAAAATTTAAATTTACGTTTCAAGCAATACCGACAGCACACGGAAAGTCTAACTATATTACCATAACCTCAATTTTCACGCAAGATGACAAAACATTCCTGATTCCAGACGAACATGAGTCAGCATTACTTCACAATCATGTCATCAACACTAAGGCATATACTACAGTGAAAAGACATTAAAGAGAAGACTTCAAACACGAAGTTTGTGGATAAAAACAACACAAGATACTGTGATGAAGATGGTAATATGGTTTTTCAAGACTAATTTTAATAAGAAGTTACCCAAGAACGATGGGTCATTGCCAACGTAACAGATTCAGTAAAGATGTTGGAAAAATTAGTTGAAAGTCAACAGAAAAAAGAAAAACAAAGTACACAAAAATTAGCCTAAAAGTTTTTACTTGAGAAATTTTATGGTAAAACTACAAACGCGTATCATTGGATGGAACGATGTATTTGAAAAGGAATGTAATATATATTATTGATATAATATAAAATGAAGATAGAATTGAAATATACCGATTATTTCTAGAACAATCATGTACTAATTAGTATTCTTCCAATGTGATAAAGCTTGGTTTGAAATCTGAATGGGCGGAATGGAAATCAAACTTCTTACTAACCTTCGCTAATGCAGGCTGGACTACTAGCAGATATGCTTTATCATTTAAAGATCAAGCATGGTCCTTATTATAATATGCTAAAAAAAAAAAACTTTAATTCGAAATAAGAAAGACAATAGATCAAGGGACCTTATAGATATCATTGCCGCAGGTTTCCAAGAGCTTATAACAGATAGGATCAATAAAGATGCAATGTTAGAAACAAAGGACTTATTTTAATGAAAGTTTGAACATCTAGTTATAAAAAGAAAAATATATAAAACTGATAAAAGAGAAATGTAGTATTTGCGGCAAGTTATAAAAAGTAGTACGCTATCACCCAGAAGAATTGTGCTGGTTCAAAACTGAGAATGCTAATGAAACAGATAAGAAACAGATTAAGTTTATTAATAATTCAGAATTGGAATGTGAACTACAGAGTGAAAAAAACTAATAATCTCATCATTAATTAAAGTAAAATTAGTATTGAATAGAAAAAATTAACAATGAAAACCCCGGTCATTGTAATAATACTAATTCAGGAACATTTTATGGCGTTAAAAAGACAAGTAGTTTAGTAATGCTCGATGTGAGCATTTTTAAAATTGTGAAAAAATTCCAGTTTTTATATTGGAAAATGAAAACTTTGATTATGACTTCTTCATTGGGCGTGATTGCATAAAGAAATTCTACGTATTTCAAGACGAAAACTTAGGAATCAGTCAGAAAATTCCTTTACAAAAATATGAAATAGTTCAGATATTGAAACTTCTAAGGAAATAAAATCTGAAAATTTAATAAACTTCAATGAAAACTTCAGCGAATACAATTTCTCAATCGAAATAAATCATATATACTACGAAAAACAGGCAGTAATTGATGACCTAATATAAAACGATCAATGTGTATTTGCAACTGATAACAATGACCTAGGAACAGCATGAGATTATGAAGCGCACATTGATCTATCAGTAGAAAGATACTGTTGTAAAAGTATGTATCGTTGCACAAGAGAAGATATAAAGGAGATTGAAAAAGAGATTGTAAAGTTATTAGAAAAACAAAAATTATAGTAGAATCATATAGTCCCTTTGCAGCTCCAGTAACATTAGCATATAAAAATGATGAAAACAAAGAGTCAAGATTGTGTATAGATTTTCAAGACTTAAATAAAATTGTCATTTCTCAATCACAACCAAGAACGCTGTTGCGACACAATAATATAAACTAAAATAATTAGGAACATTAAATGTCGTATCTCCGTTCGCAGGTATTTATATTATAACATAGAAATCTGAGGAACATGATAGTTGGAATAAACATAAATACTTGTTCAGAGAAACTCACTTGTGTTCTTTATATTAATTGCTGTTGCAAATAATAAAATACCATTATATATATACATTTATTTAAGTACATATAGGGAAAGTGATAAGTGAATACGAGAATACAGTGTTGCAAATCTACAAATATATATATATATATATATATATATATATATATATATATATATATATATATATATATATATATATTCTTGATATATTACGTTATCCATTGTTTTTCCGTTGCACTGACTTTATGAAGTTAATATATTACTATTGTAAGTAATTTTATCCACCATTAAGTGCAATGATTTTACCTTGTGTCATAAAACCATGTTGATGATGCAAAATATATATATAACAGGAAACAAAATGTAAAGACAAATATTGAAAAAAAGCCTTTACTGTCAAACTATAATTGTATGGTATTTGTATACCTAGTTATTTTTTAATATTTTCGATATATATTTTTTTTAACGTATAAAACGCTGTCTTGCCCCGCCAGTCATGTAAGACTGGGCAGCTAAATAGGGCAGTACTGCGAACATGTTATGCCTCTGTTTACTTCTATTAATACTGTAATACGAAATATATTTTTATCAATGAATATAGCTATATAATTATACAACCTTGTAACTGTGTAACTCTATTTACAAAACGTCAAATTCTTAAAAATATAGTTGATAAACTAAATGTAAAATTGTTTACATTAATTTACACAAAGTAGTTGTAAAAAACTATTTTTAGTTCTTATAAGAACAATGGAAAATAAAAAAGGGTATAAAGAACTTCAAATAATTAAATTAAAATCATACAACTAAAAATGTTAAAACGCATAGGTCTCATGCTATTTGTCTCATGTTTAGCCTCCTGCAGAACTGCTTCACTGCAAGTAATCCTTTCAGTTCTCTCAAGATTACGAACCATAGCTGATCTGAAATCCATAAATGTGAAAACATAAAAATGATTATTCCCAATAAATAAGTTATCAGTTTATAAAAAAATCTAAAATAACTAATGTAGGAATCGTTATTTGGAGACTGAATTTAGAGAATCTAATCAACAATCAATTTTATCTCTTCTCATTGCTCTTCCAGTTTGGAAGATTTCCTTTCTACTTTCAGTTTGAAGTTAGGGCTCCATTGTGGCTACAAAATTAGGAACTACAATTAAATGTAAACAGATTGTTGAACTTTCCAGATGTGTTGAAGAAAGGTTTAGGCGCTTAACGAAAACAAAAGGTGTTACTTATGGATCAATAGCGGCGGCAAATATTAGATAACTGGGTTTACCAGATATTTCTAGAAAATGGAGATAACGAGTCCAGGTATAATTTGACAGTATTAAATGTCCTTGGCTAACCCTTCTATTCCTAACATAAGTTCAAACATAAATAGATGGTTTTACCAATTGTGCATTTGATAATAGGAAATAACTACCTTGGTTCTCAAAACTTTATCACCAAAAGTTAATATCGCTTATTTTGTATAATTGTATACACTAAAAGACTATTGTTTATAAACTTGAAGTGGCTTCATATTCACCATTCGCAGCTTTGTCCCAAACCAATGTGCGAAATCTTATCCCGCTTTCCCAATTAATAAGACTAAAGTGTTTTAAGGCTCTTAGACTGAGATTTATGATTCTTTCCAGTATGCTATTGAAATTACTTTAATTTTATATTACGTTTACACGCACTAATACGCTCTTGAAATAACATAACACCTATACACAAGTAAATTATTTGTAGAAAATTCACAGTAATCAAGATTCATTTTCAATAAGGTTTAGAAAGGTCACTGTAAAATAAATTATCACCTAATCATTATTTTAATTGTTCAGAACTTTAAATGCATAAACATAAACCCTGCTACGGGATAAGAGATATCGGGATAAAGATAAATATCCTAGCGGGGTATTTTAGAACTACTATTTACAATACATGTTTTTAAATTAAATCACATCAAACGTATCTAATTGAGGACTGGTTGATACTTATAATCTATATATTATGTATGCTAATCCCTAATAGCTATTCACAAATAAAAAGTAACCGGTGAGCATTAGTAACAGAATCCAAAACTTCTACTACATGTTAAATTAACAAAACACACAGAAATAAACATATCTCACAATTGATGGACATTTAGTAATATAACATATGGGTAGATAATTTGTAGGTCTACTTCTGTATGTGAAATACATTATGCCAACTGTATTCTTCCAATAACAAGGCGAGTTCAATATCTGCCGACTCCAGATCAAGTCGTGAAGGACGTGACTGGATTTATAAAGCCGAGCTCTTTGTGTCAACCATTAACTGAGCTCTTTCAGCTCAAGTAACTGAAAAAACTACAAAACGTGTCTACAATGTTCATTTTACGTTATTTGTACTTTAAAGCTCTAATATTTAGCTGCATTATTTCGATAAATAATATCACACAATATAGAATTTTATTGCAGAGAGGCAAACAATAGCCACGAAAGTTGGAGGAAGGATACAAAAGGTTATCGTTTGACAAAACGACTCTTTCTGCCTTTAGTAGTAAATTGTATTTCAATAGGTTTTTACCAATTGCAATTTGGTCGCCCGCGTAGAGTAGATTTTTCCAGCATGTAGCTCTGCATAGCCTGGAGAATATTAACTATATTGTAATTTGTCTTTATATATATATATATGTGTGTGTGTGTGTGTGTGTGTGTTTAAATATAATAATAAATGCATATCTTTATGGTGATAACATTTATTTCATTATAGATTTCGTTATTAGAATAGTAAACTCAATAATCAGTATAGTTAGGTAAATATGTATTCGAAATAGCAATAAGTTTTAAAGTAAATTTTCATGGATTTATTGTCGGTTTTTAAATATATTCAACTGTTTTGTTTAAAACTGAAACTGAATAATGAATGAGCAAGTACTATTAAATTTTTTTGAGGAATATGTGAGCAGGTATTTACGTAATAGATTAATAATTTTCGGAAAAAACATTAAATTAATTTCTAGCCCGTTTATGATTTTGTAATGTTGTTTTAATTTATTCCATACAATTTCTGAATTTGATTGACAATGACTTTTTTGAAATTCGAACGACCGTATTTCTTTCCCTAGTTCTAAACAAAGTAAGTTTATGCTAATATGGTCTGGAATAATTAAATTAGTAGAACCATGACAAGTAGTTATAGCATATTACTTGTCACTAAATACGCACGTGTTTGTCTCTTTTATAAAAGTTGGTCTTAAACATTGCGTTTAAGATGAACATATTAATTAATAAATTTGTGACGGCCATTGGTACGTAAAGTATGTAGCCTACTTTCGAATATTAAAAGCGGAGGGTATTTTTCAATATACAAAATACCGAAACCTATAAGACCTCAAACAAAACTAGACAGATTACGTGTAATTTGGATAGCTCTAGATACTATTGTCAATAATTCCTAGTTTTGATTGCATATCAAGGGGCGCCTTATATATATCTACTAGACGTATCCCACAGTAATAAGTCAATGTAGAATATGAGAACTGAAAACATGTCAAGTAGAATGTAACATACTAACATAGAATGTAACAGAGTAAAATAAATAAAATCCCTAAAAGGGTAGCTGTGATAGTATTAAAGCTACGATTGACTGACCCTTTTAGTAAGAAATAATTAGAATACTCGATCAGTAAGTTTCAAAATATTATTATGGAATTTTATAAAATTTAGCTGCCTTTCCCTCTAGAGGATACGCTCTATTACCCGTCACATCGTAGCTCGTTCCAGGTAATTGTTTGGCCTAGCTAGTTTTCTGATCAATATCAGTAAAAAAGTTAGTTTTATTATTAAAAAAAGTATAAAAACATATTTGGTAATATAATATTCGAAAAGAAGAAACATATAAAATAATATTTCCTTAGTTCACAAGTCAAAACACTCTTTACAAACTACAACTAAATAATGTTTAAACACTTTACAACAATCAGCAGAGTATTTTGTTGTTTTTTGTTCAAGTTCCTCAGACAATAATCACACCTGTGATTAAAATATTTTTTTTTAATGTTCCGAAATATAAAGCTATATATTGTAGATAAACGTGTTTGTTACAATAAGCATGAAAAAAAAAATTTCATAAAGAACAATAAATTACAAACAGAATATAAAAAGTTTTTAGTCACAATTTTTTCTTTGCCAATGATTTTTGAAAAATATTGTCTTATGTTTGTGTGTGCGTATTTTGTCTGAATTGTCTGTTTTGTCTGTATTTATTTATTTGTGCAAGACTCAATGTAATGAATCGAGTCATCTTTTATCAACCTATCCCATGCTTCTATGTGTATTTAAATTTTTTACCTAGCCCTTTACTTCTAGTAAATTAATTGTAATGTTACGCGAAGGGGTTCTAACATTTTGAGGGGGTTTGAGATACTATTTTGACGGTGACGAAATCACTCTACTTTGTTGTATGGCCAACGTTTCCCACCAGCTTTAATTTATGACTTACATTCTACAAAAAAAAACGGTTACCCTATTTATTTAAAATAACAATGGGTGCTTATTTTTTCAAACAATCCACAAAGATTCATGCCTTTCTGGCTATTTGTCGTAATACCTACCACATGTCTTTTTATCAAAATTCAAAAAATTATTAGTGGACATGCCCGTGACATGTTATTTAGAGTTTTGTCATATTTTATTTTTAAATGTTACAGTCTGACTCCATAACTTCGTATACCAGACGGTGATCAAATTGTAATTTATTCTGTATCTAATCCACTACTACTCGCCTATATATGGTTAAACAGAGTTTTAGCTTTTACATGAAACTCGTACCTTATACGCTAGATTGGTATCAGTTATTAATAAATAAACAAGTAATTTTAGAAATGTAGTTATGTGTTGCATGCAATGTTCTCCCATCTAGTTTAGGCTATATTTTACTGACCAATTATTATAGTGATTCTCCTAATCATAATTGATGTTCACATGATTATAGTGTTTTAACTATGACAAAACAGGTAGTTCCTTTTATGTTTTTGGCCTAATCAAAATCGTTTGAATAAAATATCGAACATTAAAATAAAATACATTATGAGTGAAACACATAAATCGAACATTTAATATTAAGGCCTTTGCATTGCAAAATAGAGACCACATTCAAACTCCAATCAAGCACTAATGATCAGTAAATCTATATTCTCCACTAAACGACCTCTGTAATTAATCTTTAAAAAAAATCCTGACAAATGAATGTTATACATACACACACACACAAAAACATGCACACAAACACACACACAATATATATATGTAATTAAAACGAGAATAAAGTTATCCAATGTTACATATCCAAGATCGTTTCATAGGAATTTGTCACTGGAAAATATAAAATAGGATAATTGTAATTATTATTTTCTTACAGCAAAGTTATAATAATAATAACAGCGAAATTACTAAGAGACAAACTTATATTTTAAATACTTAGTAAAAATATTTGTAAAATATACTTCAAGTAATAAAACAAGAGCTTAATCAACACTAAAAACGATATACTGTTGACACATTAAACTCTAAAATTATGATATCAACACTAATATTAAATATTTATAGAATTGCGAAGTAAACAAGTTTTCTACTATTTACCAAAGGTGATCTCAAAGAAACACACCTTAATGCATAAACATTAAGGTGACTTTCCAAATACGAGTTAGGTAGATATATATAAAAAGCTCAATAAATTTTGATAGGATGAAGAACGAAAGTTGTAAGCGCTCAGCTCTGTACTTCCCTAAGGTCTTGTACATAGTTATGTAAATTGTACACAAATGTATCATATTATAGGCCTAATTATAAAGCTGTTATACTGTGTGCAATATATACTTATTCTAAAAGGGGCAATATACGACCAGAATGTGGAATGATATATTTTTACATAAATATTAAAAATGAGAATAGGAGTTAGTTGACAGAGTACAACCTACCTAATTATACTATAACTATACTATGACATACTTGAGCTGTACTCGCAAATAAATTACTCATATATGCCAACAGCCACACACAAAGTAAAGTATTCATGAGATAGAAACCTTGCAAATCCACTTTACAAACTTGTGTCAGTCTCGGATACGTGAAACTAGATTCAATTGGAATAAAGCTTTACTGAAGAACAAGATCCTTGTACAGAATGCGCCTCTATAATAAATGTCTAGTAAATAGTAATACTATTAAACCAATCACGTCTTACCACCAGAGATATACGTAATCTTATTTAAGTACTGATATTATGATTGGCACAATGTGACACTTATTTCGAATAGAAATCTAAATTTCAAAAACAAGTTTTTTACTTGAGAATATTGAACACTTTTTTTAAAAGGTGTAGCAGTTACAGGACTGGTAATCAGAATAAACACGTCATTACGGTCCTAGTTATTGTGTTTTGAAAATAACAAAATGCATTAGTAATGTAGCTATAGGGATAATTTTAAGTTGATGGTATTAAATAACATACTGTATAGAAATTTAGATTAACGAACACAATTAAGGTTGATTTTTAAAAAGCGTCTGAAGAGCCTAGTAAAATTGTCAATGGCAAAATTGGATTAAAATTATTTGTTTCATTAATACAAACAAAAATATTATTAGAAGGTGTATTAAATATTAAATAATTTTAATCAACAAATTAAAAGGAAATTAGAGCATTACATATTTTCAAACTATTATTTGGAATTTTATGTTTTTCTATTCGATAGTTTTTTATGTGTAGTAAGTGATGTTTCCAATGTATGTAATTTGTAAATTTGTATTACAGAAAACGTAACGTTTCATTATTCAAGGATAATAGGTTCTTCAATCTTGTTTGTCATTACTGCTACGGTTTTTTTACCAATTGTCAAATCCCGTTTCCCTCTTCTAGGAAGGCTTGAATCATGCTTTACTTGAAAAACATCATCATTAAAATCGCATTAAATCCCCGAAGCATTAATTTCTGATCATTACGCCTAATTCTGGGGTCCATCACAGTTTGACATAATCGGTGATTCATGTTTTCCTTTAAAAATAAACAAGTTTAATAAATAATGAAAGAATGTTTATAAATTAATTAAATATGATCAATTTATCGTAGTAAGATTCACCATAATACAAATTACACTTTCGATACATGTTAATAATAATTCTTTAACAATTTACAATACATAAAATTACATAAGTTACTACACACTACATACAGAAATAATTGCAGTATAAAAACAGAGTCTATCTAGTAAGTTAAAGCCTATGCAAATATATATTTGTATGTTCTATCAGATGAAATAGATATTGAATAAACATTTTGAATGACTACTGTGATCAAATGTGTATTTCATCAGACCATCTTGGAAAGGCTTTTAAACTTGATAATACAGTTGAACAAATTTATTAGGAAAGCATAGTTTTAAAAACGGAATATTAAATAACTTACTAAAAGTAAAAATTTCGAGACACTCAAAATTTATAAATTAATTTTTCCCAGTAAAACAGAGCGAAAACCCTCCTAGGAAGGTTAGGACAATTAGCAGATGCCAAGGTAAAATCCCACAAGGGACATTACAGTAATTACAAAACGAAGCCAAATGAATTACATTTCCTAAAGCATTACGTCGTCTAAAATGGAAACCTATAATATTTTTCAGCTGATTTATTCTTTGTTTGATATAATAGTTAAATGTGTCTCTACGTTTAATAAAATGTTATTGCCCTGATAAATACCAAAAGTAAAAGTATTTTAATAAAATATACAAACACTATATACACAGTACCTTTATTAAAAATAATAAAGATAATTTGTTTGTCCCATATAAAGTTTTAGAAAATTAAGTAGAAAACAAAATATACTCTAACTGAATAAAACATTAAAACCCTTTTATTCAAATCTTCGTGATTTAATAATATTGTTCCCACATGTAAAATATTATCACCTCAGGGAAAAGCCACAGTTGTCACGAGCATTATTTTATGCAATAAAAACTGTTAAAGCACTATATAAAAAATTTTTCTATACGTTATTTGAAAAAACATGTTTAGTGAAGCTCGTATTATTGAAGCTCGGCGAAAGGCGATGTGATTATTTTGAATAGATTTTGAAATCAACAGACCGCTTGAATAAGAAATAAAGACTGGATGGAGAGTTTTAAATCTTTTAAAGAAGGTAAAGGGTTGCAAACGAGTATTTGCACAGTAATTGTAACGTACAGTGAGTATTGCAAACTGGATGAATGTAGAAAAAGAGTGAAAATAATTCGAAGTGTCCCTAGGGCATCCTAATCCGATAAGCAATACGGGAGTTATATATAACAGTTTAGGATCATAATAGAGAGATATAATGCGAATTGAAGCCTGAACAGGAGATGAGAAATCATAGAAAATATCGTGTCGTCCTAGACCTTTGTGCACAAATACGTTCTGCCTAGGATTACATTCTGACGCATTACAAAGTGTATGATGATTGGCTTGTACAGTCGAACAGATATCATAAGGGTATCTTGAAACTTGGTTTATATATTATTTCAAAAGCTAATTAATGTAAAGGCATGTATTTCTTAAATAAAGTTAGGCAGTACAAGGTTTTATTATGACCCCATTATCTGCTGTCTATCATATATTGTGTCATTAATGTTTAATGGTGCTTATATGTTGTAACTATAAGCGACGAGGTTGGTCAATGTTCATATAGCTTTAGGATATTAGTGTCTATGTATGTGTGTTTGTGTATATGTGTCTTTTATGTAGTGTGTTTGATCATAAGTTCGTATTTTCCTATCAACACTTATAAAGATTTATGTAGGTTCATTTTCAAATACCGTTTCAAGTACTGAAGTGAAACAAATGATATAGCATTTACATACGACCAAATTCATAACAAAAGCATTTAAAATGTAATAATTAGTCAGACATTGAGTATACCTTACTCAACCGTTTCCAAAAAAGATACGTCATTGGATTAAGGCTGGTACAGATAGTTTGTATATTTTATAATTATCAAGTTCAAATTGCATCTAGAACTAATAATATTGCAAACTTGTTGTGATTACTTAGCAATTAAATATTGCTGCGTTTGAATTTGTCATATATTTAGCACATCCAAATTTAGTTGAGAAACTAAACCATAGGTATAGTTATAAGTTGCAAAACTTAGGATGCGGTTTGTCCTCCTTATCTTGCGCATAGTCATTTCAGCCTTATGGCAAAATCTCTGACGTTATTATAAAATATATGTTCGCACGGTTTATTTTTGTTTTGTTTTAAGCTCATATACAGGACAAAAATAGTAAAACAAACAGTTTTATTTTTATTGGAGTTTTAAGTAATAGTATAGCTCTTTAGCTATTACAAATAACATTTATACAATAATTTTACTATAATATAATAACTCACAAAACGTGTAATTCAACATAATGTTTGAAAACCCTAATTAGTAAATACTCAGAATGTTTTCAGTAAATATATTTAACTTTCAAGTATTTACTCAGTCCGTGTTTCTTAAACTTACTTAAATGTAAAGTCTGCAGGACTTTATGTTTACTAACATAGAAATTAGATGTTCTGCTATTCGTTAAGAAAATAAAAAATTCCAAAATATTATTAAGAAATAAAAGTATTATGTTCCTGTTTTGACAATCACAAAGTAAATTATTTCACCTCAATGCCTTTCTTGTTACTATGACAAAGAGGCGCCTAATAAAAACGGACAAGAAAAAGAAATTTAAGCAACAGAACGGTAAAGCCATATTATTTGCTATTTGTTCTAAAAAACTGCTACCAAGTAGCCGTTACTGACTATTGGTGTTACTTAGTCACTGCTCATTGAATCAACGGAACCAAGTGTGACGTAACAGTGGGAATGTCGCTGACACCCTTTCTTCACCGTCAATAATATATATATAACGCGTATGAAAAATCTAAAGAAAGCTTTCGTGTTCACGATAGGGCATCAACCTTCACCAGGGTATGATTAATCAATTGTAATTATCATACGAAAATATTTTCCAAAATATATTAGCCTACTAAATGCAACACAATTATCTGGACACCATGAATCGAAAGCAGCTCTTTTCTAACTCACTTTAAATCTGTATTTGATATAACCTAAGTCATATATAAAATAATCTATACCATACAACTATATGAATTATTGCGTAATGTTTTGCATTAATGGACAATCCATGCAATAAAGCGAAACAGAGCATGGATTGGAAGTGGGTGTATTGTTTCACGTCATTCCAATTATAAATTAAATTTGATTTATATTTCAAATATGTAACATAGTAAACATGGAACGCAATTATTAACGTATTAGTTATTTTTTAAATTTATTTAAGCATCTACATTAAAATAATATTACATAAGTCTTATCTGGTATCTTTTCAGTGAATTTTAGTTAAATACTGATTTACGATTTTTTAACAGAAATTTATTGTATAATTATCATATATTAATAAAAATTACACTGACAATCTTAAGACATTTCCTTTTTAAAAATCTTTTACTAGTGTTGCAATTGAGTCCACATATTATGTAGTTTAAAAATACAAAACATAAAGTGAAAATAAAAAAATATAGGCTACATATAGTGTTAATTTAAATACTTCAATGCAAACAAATTTAATCAATTTCTTGAAAGCAAACAAGTAGATATAAATAATAATTTTCCTCTAAGAAACGTTTTAACTTTCTTCCTAAATGTTCTTGTCAGAACATACAACGTGGGCCTTTAAAATCATCTATATACGTAATCATATTAATATCTATGTATTACCCAATTATAATGATTAAATCGTTCTATCCTCTATTGATAAATGGACTTTAGTTATAATTTTCTTATAAGATATAATGTTTAATAAATGTACATTTTTAATTTACTTATTTAAGTATTATTATACTATACGTTTTCAAATACCAATAATTAAATAGGCTGTACAGACTTGTAAAAATGTTGTTTCAAACATTATTCTGTTTTTATCCAGTGAGGTATATAATATATGAATATTATGGATATATTTAACAATAATTTAGTCATTAGGCGAGTAAATGTAAACAAACGTTTTATAATAGTTATATTTACTTTTAAAAATGTCGACCTCTTTCTCCCGCTACAGCCCTTAGACGTTTTATACCTTTTCTTATTCTAGCATAGTATCGATTATAAACCTTATTCTATTGTATTTACTTTTTTCTACAGTTGTTGCATTTATATTGATAAATATATCTAAAACAGTGAAGTAACTCACCGTTTTACACGGAGAATCTAGATTACATAGCAACAGTTTTTTTTTGTTGCAATTTTTCTACTCCCACTAGCCACTTTATTTCACATTGTAGTGATACGTTTATTTATGATTCCGTCTCTATTCATCGCTTTTTAAATCCTGTCTAGTTTCAGAGAGATATACAATAATCTAACTAGACAAATAGGGTCATAGTAAAATGCGTCTCGGGTAGTGAATTACTCTAGTGGCTCATATATCTCCCATTCCCAGTAATTGTTCTGAACGCAAAACAATAGAAGCAATAACACAAGGAAAGTGGGTCATAGCTAAACTGACAGTAATTAAAGTGAGGTTTGTTTAGTCAGATATATGTGAAACGTAAGCAATGATGTTGCAGTTAACTTTTCCAACAATGCCAAAGTGTAACAAAAACAACAACAATTAACATAGATTTCAAACTTTCAACATCGTTTCATATTAATTTGAATGTGATAATACGAATATATAAAATTTAAATATTGGTTTAAAGGTTACAGCGTTGAAGTGGAAAATAAAATGAAAACAATATGAATAAATTCGTAAATAATAGATTATACTGGTATCTTCGACCTTGCAATAATATAATGTTATAATGTAAAGAGCTGCTTTCGATTCATGGTATCCAGATGATTGTGTTGCATTTAGTAGGCTAATATAATTTGGACAATATTTTTGTATGATAATTACAATTGATTAATCATACCCTGGTGAAGGTTGATGCCCTACCGTGAACAAGAAAGCTTTCTTTACATTTGTCATACGCGTTATATATATATATATATATATATATATATATATATATATATATATATATATATATATATATATATATATATATATTATCGACTGTGAAGGAAGGGTGCAAACGTCTAAAGCTCAAATTATTTAAATATCAAAACACTTTAAAATTTTTTCGGTGTTGTGTATGTTTCAAATGTAAAGCAAAACGCCTCAGAAAAACAAAAAAAAACAAACTAGAAAATTGTAATTATTTTTTTAGACACTCGCAAGAAATGATTTTGTGAGGGATGGTAATGGTTGATAAGCGAGTAAAATCAATTTATTTAAACAACGTACCACATTTTAGTGTCTTCCCTTATCAAGCCTGAAACTAATTTCAAAATATTTATGAAAGTATAATTTAGATTACATTCTTGAAAAATAATACAAACAAACTCTAATAGATATTTCATCAAGGAGTTAGTAAAAAAAAAAAAATAAACAATAAGTCTCACCAGAGTAGTGCAAATAGAAAATTAGCTGATTATTAATATATATATATATCGCAATATGTATTCTTGTGTATTAATAAAGGACTAAGTCAAAATACAAATACAAAAATTATAATTGAATTTACAATTCAAAGCTTTTCGTTGGCTAACAGTGCCAACATCATCAGTAATATTAAACATTAATATTCCTGATGATTTTGGTACTGATAGCCAACGAAAAGCTTTGAATTGTAAATTCAATTATAACTTTTGTATTTGTATTTTAACTTAGCTCTTTATATAAGGAATAGCAAACCATATGGCTTTACCGTTCTGTTGCTTAAATTTCTTTTTTTTGTCCGTTTTTATTAGGCGCCTCTTTGTCATAGTAACAAGAAAGGCATTGAGGTGAAATAATTTACTTTGTGATTGTCAAAACAGAAACATAATACTTTTATTTCTTAATAATATTTTGGAATTTTTTATTTTCTTAACGAGTAGCAGAACATCTAATTTCTATGTTAGTAAACATAAAGTCTTGCAGACTTTAAATTTAAGTAAGTTTAAGAAACACGGACTGAGTAAATACTTGAAAGTTAAATATATTTACTGAAAACATTCTGAGTATTTACTAATTAGAATTTTCAAACATTATGTTGAATTACACGTTTTGTGAGTTATTATATTATAGTAAAATTATTGTATACATGTTATTAGTAATAGATAAAGAGCTATACTATTGCTTAAAACTCCAATAAAAATAAAACTGTTTGTTTCACTATTTTTTATCCTGTATATGAGCTTAAAACAAAACAAAAATAAACAGTGCGAACATATATTTTATAATAACGTCAGAGATTTTGCCATAAGGCTGAAATGACTATGCGCAAGATAAGCAGGACAAACCGCATCCTAAGTTTTGCAACTTATAACTATGCATATGGTTTAGTTTCTCAACTAAATTTGGATGTGCTAAATATATGACAAATTCAAACGCAGCAATATTTAATTGCTAAGTAATCACAACATGTTTGCAATTGTATTAGTTCTAGATGCAATTTGAACTTGATAATTATAAAATATACAAACTATCTGTACCAGCCTTAATCCAATGAAGTATCTCTTTTGGAAACGGTTGAGTTAGGCCTACTCAATGTCTGACTAATTATTACATTTTAACTGCTTTTGTTATGAATTTGGTCGTATATAAATGCTATATCATTTGTTTCACTTCAGTACTTGAAACGGTATTTGAAAATGAACCTACATAAATCTTTATAAGTGTTGATAGGAAAATACGAACTTATGATCAAACACACTACATAAAAGACACATATACACAAACACACATACATAGACACAAGCGCGCGCGTACGCATACACTCACACAATACATAAGAAATAAAAGAGCAGCAACCTAACTCTAGTGGTGTGTGTAACAATTTTTGGTAACATTAAAGATGATATTTTTTTATGTGAGTCAGCGGTGAGAAACCTAAAGCATGTAAATGTTTACCAGACATTTTTCCTATTCTACTCTGGAGGCCAGTTTAAGATAGAATTCTTTCAAAATCACGATTCGTTGACAGTTTTCTAGACACTCGCAATACTTTCTTTCTTAACCGGCTACACAAGACTTTTATAAACACTCGTTAATGTGGGTCACTTTGGTTTCGGTCCGTTGGACCTATACGGTAACTTTTTATTGTATTAAAGCTACAATAGTTTTTACTACTCGAACGACTACAAACAACTACTTTCCTTCCGTAATGAATCATTTAGTTTCTTCTGATATAATATGAAAATATTATTAACACTCATTCACTCCTACCCTGCTTAATGGTACCTCTCCGTTTCCGACGATACCTTAAACATTGTTTACACCTGATGACCACTGTTTACACTCTAATTATAATGAATATTACATTCAAACTCCCATTCCATGTTATTGCTAAATTATAAAACTAAAATAGTAACTCTGTGGTGATTCTTGCTATATTATTTTGAAAGAAAGTTTAGTATGTATAATTTTAACACTTATTTAGATATAAATGTCTTTACAGTGAGGTCGCTTACCTGTTTAAAGTAAGTGTTAAAGAGTTATCACTAATTCTACTACAAGTTTTGGACCAGATAATTGCATTATCTAACTAATCAGTGATGCCAACCCAACCGTTTTTTAACATTACTTTTAATTAGTAAAATAATGGTAATATTACAGCACGATTCAGAGAGCAAATCGAAATAGTTATTTTAAAATAAATTTTAAAATATTTTGAATTGTATATAATTAGTATATCTGTACGGCAGTATTGATTCAGATATACAATTTCCACAAACAGATTTATTAAATCGAAAGATGAAGAGTCACAGCTAATCGAAAAGCGCGTGAAGTATTTCGGAGAAGGTCTAAAGTCGAATTTTCTACCCTAAGGACTTTTTCACAACGGACAATTAGCTGAGAAAAGTAAATAAATTATTGCCTATCCCCACTCAATTTAAATGATTTAACGAGATACTATCTCTTACAACAAATCATTTGAAGAAGGCATAGTGGTCTGTAATCTGTATAGCTACTATGGTTTATTACATCCAAACTAATTTTTAAGTGGTATTTGTTATGTTGTATTTTAGTATAAGCCACAAC